>JARFNW010132495.1:0-11244 GCA_031763155.1 Dirona albolineata | reverse complement strand
GAGAGAGAGAGAGAGAGAGAGGGGGGGGGAGGGAGACATGAAATAATGGGAAGAATATTTCGGACATAGAACTGGTGCCTATCCACAATGATGTTGGCACGATGTGACAATGATTTGGCACCATCTTGATGGGGTGCTGGTCTAGCACAGCTTAAATTCCCAGCTGTGAGCTGGTACTCATTTCTACATCTGAGTTGGGTGTAGCAATCAAAGTATACATCTTGCCCAAGGATAACAATGGTGATTCGATATTTGTAATCAAGACATGCTGTTTGTATTGGAGAAAAGTGTCTTTTCACGGTAACCCTATGAAATTGTGTCATTTTTGGACAGAAAAGATGCATCTTATCTTATGTTATCTTATCTTCTTCAGCTCTAACAAAAAGATATAACTTTTTTTTCTAATTTCTCAATTTTTTTAGGTCTGTCTTGGATTTTTGGTTTCCTGACCATTGAACACGCTCGCACTGTTTTCCAGTATATCTTTTGCATCACAGCCTCGCTCCAAGGCTTCGTCATATTCGTCATGATGACAGCCAGAGACAAGAGCATCCGCCAGTACTGGAAGTCTGTTTGTTGTAGTTGCTATGGTGACAGCCAGAAACAGAAGACTTACAGAACATGGGGGGAAAAGGGTAACGCTGTAGGAACTCTTAATACCTTTCTTTCTCTATTTTCTTCTTTTTTCCAGCTTTTTCAACTTGTTTTTTTCATGGCGTCATGGTCATGAGCCTATCACTTTATTCACATTTTCAAATTCAGCCAATTGACTATACCGTTGGGATGCAAAAGAAGACATTAATACCTTCAGACGCAGGGGCAGGTAAAGAAATAAAGTATATTGACAATTTAAATTCCTTTTATGTCAGATTCGATTGTATGAATTGAAAGCTCAACTATATGATGACGAGGGCGGGCAACTCCCCTAACTTTGTCAGTAGTTATGACGTCACCAAGCTCTTTTCCTTGCATAAGCTAAACAAAGGGTGTGGGTCTTATAATTTAACACCTCGCCTATTCAAAACATATGCTACAGAATTAGCTGATATTTTTACATTTATTTTGAACTCCTCATTAATCTCAAGTTTTACTATACCCAAGGTTTGGAACATCTTTCTTTCTTTCTTTATCATTTCCTTTCTACCTTTCGGTGTAAGGTTAAGTGCAGACGAACTTTCGCCATTGATCTCTATCCAGAGTCTTCCTCTTTGCATCCAAATACCTGCACCCCCTCTTTTCATTGATATCCAAAATAGCCCTGCATGTAGTAACTGCATTCTCTTTGAATGCAAACTGGGACCGACATGTACTGACACTGACCTAGGAGCCTGCACCCCAGAAGCTATTCATTGGATCCAACACTGGTGCCATACGATATGATGATGATGATGATGATGATGATGATGAACTTCTAACTGAACATTTATGTACAGTGTACATTGTAAAAATATTATTGTCTTTGCAAAATATATGAGATACGGTTCGGTGGTAAGTAAAGAGAAGATAAAGAAGAAGAGTGTTGGGTCCAGCTCTGTGTCTGACCGAGGCCCCTATACAAGGCAGAATAAATGCAATGTGCAAATAGTAACTGAGCTGAATCAAATATTGGTGTTTTAACATGCTCAGGAAGCCAGTATCGGCCATGAAAAAAAACCCCAATAGAATGCAAGAATTGAGCATCGGAGCTAATATTTATATAGATAGACATAAACTTTATTTTCAATTGAAAGTATACATATGCCATTTATTCCTGTGATTTTCATAACTATTTATGTTGACAAATTTTCCCCTTTCATAAAAAGAATCATGAAAATCGGCGTCTTGTGAAAAGTTCTTTCCTGGTGGAGTTGGTGAACGGAGTGAGGAAACTACGCTACATGTTTCTATTCAGCGACATTCTGATTTGCACCAAACGAGATACACACAGGAGGTTAGTTGGGTTTTTTTTAAGACATTTTATTTCTAAACCTTTCAAATACAGATTTTGTGATTTTTTAATCATTTATTTGTTGATGATGGTTAGAATATTTGCTCTCCATTTTGCTCGTTATAAGAATGATAATTATGATGAAGCTGACTTTAGTAATTGGTTTTAATGAACCTTTTCCTATATTTGTTCAGATAATGATAATATCCGTGCTGAGAGTGGTTACTAAAACAGATTTAGTTTGTATAACAAATTGTGCTGTGGGCTCAACACCTGCTCGTCTTTAATTCCTGATGCAGAGTCTTTCTAGCCATGTGTTAGGTGATGAATGGTGTAAGTCCTCATTAACATTTGGATTTACTTCCATTTGTCATGTGCACCCTTCAGAGCTTGACATATGACTGGCCCCTACACTGCTTATTGCGGTATAAATGGGGACTCGATAAACAAACAAACAAAAAATCTAATGTCCCAAGCCTTACCCAGTGGATGAAGTGTAAATCTGGTGTAAATGATCCACAGTCCCAATGACCCGTTGCATGTTGTCACTCAGACAAAGCAGAAGCAGGTTGACCCGGTGGCTCATGATATGAGGACTCTGATTGGCTGTGGTGGAGTCACCTGATCTACTCCCAGCCAATAGAATGGCTTCTTCTATGATGAGATCAACCACGCAGCTGACTTGGGGAATTGTAAGTCCGAGGACATCTTCTGTGACGTTTAACTAAAGATTCAAAGAATCGCAGAAAGAAAAATAACAAGCAAATGAGTACAAAACCTGTAAAGATTTATATTTTACATTCAATAAAAATGTCAAACACCTGATTCATTTTCTAACAGGAAAATAATATTTTTAATGTACGTTTTCGAAAAAGTGTATACAGTATGATATGTTACCAAATAAAAAAACCAAAAAAAATCTAAATTATTTTTCAGCATTAAGTAAATTTGTTACTGTCGGAAACAATCCCAACGTAGATTAATTCGGAATAATAGTAGAAAAATGTTACAGAACCAGTGGGAATGGAGACAACAGCAGACCGACTCGCTTCCACCTGAGCTATGCTGGCATAGCCATACACTCACATCATATGGCGGCATAGCTCAGTTGGTAGATAATCGGTCTGCTGTTAACGGCAAGGTGATATTGCCGCTGTAAGAGGCCTAGGTTCGATTCCCCCACCCCCTTTCGGCAATTGTTTTTTTCTATTCTTGTTTATTGTCTCTCACTGACACTGTAATATTTTCCTTACTATAATAAATCAGTTCATTCTATCCACAACCCGAGTCACACACAAAGCCAGCCAAACAACCAACCTCGTGAATCTTTTTCTCCCTTCCTTGCCACACTTTAGGGATGTGAGCACAAGCCCAGACAAAATCCAGGGCAGCGGTGGGATCTAGCCTGGGTCAGGGAGGAAATGGGAATTGGAGAAGACAAACACAACAATGTAAAATAATACAAAACCAGCAGCTTTGAATAGTAAATACAATAATAGTGTGACAATGTTACAGACAATCTTTTTTTCTTTCTTGTTTATTGAAAATTGATAAAGAAAGAAAGAAAGTCTATTTTCTTTTATTGGCACTGAATCATTCCCATACTATCATTCTTTGAATATTAGATGCTGTAAATAACTAAAGCAAATTTTTATTTCATAATGGACGAATACAATTGATCTTATCTCAACTTATTATCCTTTTCAACTTGGGCAGAGAAATGTTCAGACTACAAATCCATCTCCATCTTTCATCTACAATAGACAAGCATACTATCAATGGGTGAGGAGAATGTCAAATGTTTGACGTACGCTGTGAAGCTGGGATAAGCTCTATGGGCTGCAGGTAGAGATGGATCCTGATCGCTTTTTTTCTGAATTGCCGACAACGAGCGCTCGTTTTTAATGTCCGCAATTCAGCGAGCGGCAAAACGAGCAGTTGTGACGGCATCAATCAATTCAATGGATCATGAATCAACTGATTCGTTTCACTACCACGAGCGGTCGGACGTTTGTTGGCGTTTTTACCAATTCACTGGTTATCGCTGACCTCATGACCCATCTCTCATCGTCACCAGTCAGACTGTCTGCCGTCTGGTGACACCTGCAGCGAGCTTTAAAACGAACTACTCGTCCGCTCGTTTCAATGGAATATAGTATCTCCACTGCTCATTAAAAAAATTGAACTGATTGAACTGAATCATTTGAACCGTCCGCTCGCTTTCAAAACGTTTGTTTACCGCTTACGTCAGAGATGTCCGCGGGTAACGAACCGTCCGCAACCGCTCGCCTCATCCCTAGGGGACTTACTTTTTATTCAATCATCCCAATATGACCCTGATCTTTTAGGGTCAGTTAAGCGCTAAATCAATTTGTGGACAAGAAATGACGCAGCTCAGAACAAAGGGGGGGGGGGGGGAGGAGTCATCGCAACATCAAATCTCTCATTTTATAGCTGAATCTTTCTGCCTCTGTGGCAATACTGAGCTCCCAAATGAAAGGCAGTAATTGCATTGCTGGTGACGTGATTCTATATAGGGCCGGCCAATCCCAAATTTATCTGGGGTAAAACCCGTTGCGGAGGCGAGGTGGCCTAGTGTTTAGGTCAGCAGACTCTCATGGCGAAGATCATAGGTTCAAGTTCCATCCGCCACTTTATTCCAACTGCCACACTCAACCAAAGTGTAAAAATGGGTACCATCTTGCAGATGGGGAAATAATCTGCAACAGACCAGCATCCTATCCAGAAGGGTGACGTATTGTCACTTTGTCCGCTTCACGCTACGGAAACCGGAATAAGCACCCGCTCTATGGGCCTAAAGGCTCGAAAGGACTTTACTTTTTTTAAACCTGTCGCAGTCCATGCCATTATTGCCTTTCATTTTCCCAACTATCATTCTATTTCCCATCACTGCCCGCTCCTTATTCATACAAAATAAAACAAAACTAAACTAAAACAAACTTACTCTTTGAGCCGTGTCATGTCCAACAGCCTGGCCAGGCAGCGGTTGAGTGTGAGCCAGCTGGTCTGATGGGTCAGTAGGGCCAGGAGGTGTGCCTGACTGGACACGGCCCCTTCCTTCTTCCCATCCTTGCTGCCACCGTCCTTTACGTGGACGGCCCTGCGAGCAAAGACCAGACCTTCCTCCAACTCGGGGGAGGTCTGTACAATCTCTGGGTCCAGCAGGGAGAGCCAGTCGATGAATAGCATGGCACAGGTTTGACTCATGGCGGAACTGTTGACAAAACGTAAGGAGAGAGGATATAAAAATTACACACTTGAATAATAATAATAATAAGAAGAAGAGGGAGAAGAAGAAGAATAATAACAACAAAAGTAATATATTTTCACCCCATTTGAGAAACTATTTTTATAGACGGGTATAAAAGTTGTAACATAGACATATAGGTTCTTGCAAAGGGAGAAAGGGATAAAACAAAAATGTGACTGATAGGATTTGCCCAGGATCTTGATTTTCAGTTTTAGTCACACAGGGTGTTTTAAATTTTTAAAAAGAAGTGTAAGATTGAAGCAGAAAAATTTAATTTTTGTGAATATGAACGCATATTGAATGGATGACATAAAATCCATCATAAAATGGAGCAATGGACGCCACAAGATCACTTTATCTATAAGTCATTGAAATTCATACTGGGTCAGGGAAAAGTGTTACAGTGACTCGTAGACAATTCAACGTTCATCGCAAATGTACAAAAATGGATAAATCATGTTTATTCAAGATAATAAACAAATCCTTTTAAAACGTCACCAGACAGAGAATGTATTTGTAAGAATGCTAGTATAATGCACCCAACAGGCTGCTATACTGTATGCACCTGGGGGAGTTGAGGAGGTCTTTGAACGACCCAGCATTCCAGGGAATAGACTTTGTCAGTAAAGTCTATGAGTCTGTACTTGTATGGATATATATGGGATTATGACTGATCTTCCTCTTTACCAAATGAGTTCTACCTCCTTGTACAAGCTGTCACATTTCATTATATAAGGCTTTCGTGTGAACCCTAAGACACCACAGGAAACAAAACAGCTCCCCATTGTTGATATTGAGCCTTTCCAGATGACCGTAAATACATCAACTTCCGGGAAAAAACCTAAAAATTCTGAATCATTGTCGTTGCTTTATTCCTGACTTTAATAACCGGATAAAAATCATTTGGTTGGCAGTGTGCACTAGATTACACCTAAGTAGTGGTAATTTAACATGAAGTTCCTTCCCAGTAATGAAACACTCCCAGTAATGAAACACTCCCAGTAATGAAACACTCCCATTAATGAAACACTCCCATTAATGAAACACTCCCAGTAATGAAACACTCCCAGTAATGAAACAATCCCAGTAATGAGACACTCCCAGTAATGAAACACTCCCAGTAATGAAACATTCCCAGTAATGAAACACTCCCAGTAATGAAACACTCCCAGTAATGAAACACACCCAGTAATGAAACACTCCCAGTAATGAAACACTCCCAGTAATGAAACACTCCCAGTAATGAAAGAGTCCCAGTAATGAAACAGTCCCAGTAATGAAACAGTCCCAGTAATGAAACACTCCCAGTAATAAGACAGACAGAGAGTTAATACAGTGGGTCCACAGAAATCTAGTCCCATTCTCATTCCGTCTTACCCGTCCCCTTGAGCCAGCGCCAGACAGGCGATCCGTGTCCCGTCCTCCCCTTGCTGTTTGTGTAGGAAACGTTCCATGGTGTGGTCGATGACCTTCTCCAACTTGACAGGATCTTTTATCTCCAGTAGTCCTGAGTGAGGGGAGGAAAAAAGTGAAGTGAAAAACAAAAGCAAAAACAAAAAAAGTGAAAAAAAAAAGAAGAAAAAAGCTGAGTAAAGTCTCTTGCTCAAGAAAAACAATGATGTGTCTGATATAAGATTTGAACCTTCAAACTTCTCAAAGAGAGCCGCTTTCCTTACCACTCGGCTGTTGCGCCTCCATAAACTGATACAGAAATATTGACACTCTTCATTTGAGGCACTAAAACCCCAAATGCAACGGGTTAAAAAAAAAAACAGAGAAAGAAAAAACATTAAAACTAATAAAAAAAAAAAAAGACCCAACCAGCCAGCTGTATTTAATGTGTCTGTACTCCACGACTCTCACCTTCCATGAAATCTTTGGCCCCTTTCTCTCCCTTTCCAGCCGTTTTGTTCAGAAGCTCGTCCATCCGCCTGGCGGCAGAGGGCTGTTTGGTCTTTTTGGCCTTGGAGCTTGATGAGGTTATGACCTGGGTCAGCAGGGAAGTCAGCATGGACTTACGACCTTGGCCCAGCGACTGTAACTTTTCCATCATGGAAAGGAGTTCAGGGTGAAGGTCAGGCTGGAGGATTGATAACATTAACAAAAAAAAAAAAAGAACGAGAATGAATGATAAGATAGCAGGGTTAAAAATCTAATCGGATTATCTATATAAAGTATAATATTATTTTTAAAAGTTTCAAACTATAATATTATTTCTGATAAAGTTGCAAGATGGAAGCTGGTATTATTCTCAATAACATTCTAAAAACGTAAAATACACATTCAAAGTCTCCAAATCACAAAAAGAATGTATAAAAGTAATAAAAAACAAATCCATGCTACAGACACGGAAATGAATAAACAAATAAACCAATGAATAAGTAATCAATGATTTATGAACATATGTATTATAACAATATAGATAGTTAAGAGTCTTTAAAATGATTTATCTTTTTTTTTAGAATATGAGAGACAATATATATTGAAGAGTTAGTTATCATTACAACAACACAACAAAACCAACATGTATTTCTACACGTGGCGATAACAGAGAAAAACACAATTCTAAGAAGTTTGTTGACTTGGAATTTATCCCCTTTTGATTCTTTTAAGAAACATTCCAATTCTAACCTGTTTAGCATGGAGAATCTTCAAGATCGGACATGACCTGAAAGTGGCAGCATAAACCTTCTCTGCAAACGCTTCCCGTTTGGAAGAACTCAACAGCTGTTTTTTCAATGAAAAGGATTAAAAAAATAATTGATTATAAACCAGACCTAGGTACAGAAACCAAAAATTATAATATGATACAAGAAAATTCCGAAATCGATTAAAAAAACCCCCCAACCTTAACTTGTCTAGTTATAAAACATTGATAACAACACATTTTAATTCCATACAACCATTTCAAAGAATAGAAATAAAAACCATAATGCAATGATAATAAATAAGCTTCATAAATCAAATGATAAATATTGTTTGTTTGTTATCTGTTCCCAATAGCACTGCGATTAAACAGTGTAGGGACCAGCTCTGCGTATGGCCGAGGACAGTGTGCAAGGCAGAAGGCATCCATGCACAGACCCAGGTAAAACATATCCAGGTTAAGTGCAAGTCTGTGCCCCACTAGTACACATGGTCTGATACAGAGCTGGAAAATCTATGGATCAAGATTTTAAGCCAAGCAGGGGATCAGCCCACTGTGCCAATAAACCTTGTTAGGTACAGGGAAGCAATACACTGTTCAATATTACTCATATCTGGACCAGACAACATGGTATTGTAACCTCAGGTCTCCACCCAACAGCTATAGAAACTGTGGACATTTTACCAAAGAGAAATCTGTATTAAGGTGTCATCTGCAATTTTGATGGTTGGGATATCATTGAAAAGTTTTTGACATTTCAATTGTGTAGATTGAGACAAGACCGGGGACTAGTACTGACCCCTGGGGTGTCCCGGTAATCGTTACAATGACTGACGACACACAAGTCATACTTTCATGTGACATAATACATGTACGCTGAACTCTGTTGGACTTTCCATAAAAAGACACGATGTTATATTGGACATGACACTACCATGGAAACAAAGGTTGTCACACGAAGTAAATCTATGGCACTAGACCAATGTTTGAAAAGCAGCGAATTGACATCTGCAACGGTCACTGTCAAAGAACTAGAAGTCCCCTCTAAGTATGTAGGAGCGCCGTCCACCGGCTGAACTTATGATAGCAAAATGGTTAAAAATGAATGACATAGACACATTCAGCAAGTCAGTAGACCACCGACAAAAATGAATGACATAGACACATTCAGCAAGTCAGTAGACCATCGACAAAAATGAATGTCATAGACACATTCAGCAACTCAGTAGACCACCGACAAAAATTAATGACATAGACACATTCAGCAACTCAGTACACCACCGACAAAAATGAATGACATAGACACATTCAGCAAGTCAGTAGACCATCGACAAAAATGAATGACATAGACACATTCAGCATATCAGTAGACCATCGATAAAAATGAATGGCATAGACACATTCAGCATATCAGTAGACCATTGACAAAAATGAATGACATAGACACATTCAGCAAGTCAGTAGACCATCGATAAAAATGAATGGCATAGACACATTCAGCATATCAGTAGACCACCGACAAAAATGAATGACATAGACACATTCAGCAAGTCAGTAGACCGCCGACAAAAATGAATGACATAGACACATTCAGCAACTCAGTAGACCATGGACAAAAATGAATGACATAGACACATTCAGCAAGTCAGTAGACCACCGACAAAAATGAATGACATAGACACATTCAGCATATCAGTAGACCATGGACAAAAATGAATGACATAGACACATTCAGCATATCAGTAGACCACCTTTATTCATGCCTTGTCCATTTTAGTCAATCTTATTTAATCGATGACGTCATTAGCAAACAATAAGTTTGTAACGAAGGTTTGACAACACCAGATAATGAAAAAAGAGATTCAAGTTTATTAAGGGACTGTCTGTTACGTAGCAGATCCTAAAGGCTCGATTTGACCAAGGACTGCACAAAAGTATGTAATATGTATGGCAAGTTTGATTGATCAGCATCAGTGGTAGAAAAATGTGAAAAAAAGAAATAGTGACAAAACTAGAATTTTACAATTACAGACTGTCATTGTTTCCTATAACACAATAACTTTTGTAAATCCTTTCTGTAACGACTGTTCATGGTGTAATAAATAATGAAGTTACAGCTGGCATTGAGGGCCTGGAAGGCATTCATCACAAAGAGAGACAGATGTTTGGAATATTGGTGAAAATGAACATTTTCTTCCCATCCAAGCCCGACAAATATCAAAGTGTGAGTAAAGTCCATGGAGTAAGTGATGCCGTATAGAAAACAAACAACCGTCAACATACGAAACAGCTTTAGTTCTTTGTCCACGTTATAACTGGCATCTGTCTTCCTCTTTTTCGAATTGATTTGTTTACTTCCTCCTTGGGTTGAAGAGTTTGGGTCTTGGCAAGATAGGGAGGCATTCTGGGTTGTCGTTGACGCTTTTAATTCACGGAACTTTTTGGACATATTTACTTTCCAATAAATGATGATGTTACACACTAAAACCAATGTTATACCGACCGGAGGTAGACCGATTCGACCAGCCCAGTGAATATAATTTGCAATATGGTGTAGAATTCCAGGATATTTAATATTGTACATGTCTAACACTGACGTGTTTCTGTCATCACTCCAAACCCATTCCCACGAGAAATTCGCACTACCTGGTAAGTTTATAATGATTACTCCAATAAAGATACAGACAATCACACCACAGGACCGCTTGGGCGTGAAAACAGCTTTGACTCTGAACGGAAACATGACACTGAATAATCTTTCGATCGCAATAAATGTGGTAATCCCACCCCCTAGTTGTGAAAACAAGTTTTCCTGGGCTGATATTATATATTGTGCAATGTCTATGGGCCACCAAACCCACACATTTTGGATTAAGTATTGGTTAAACCGCATGAGCATCAAAAACGCCGCACCACTTATTGTAAAGAAACAGTAACACAAATCCGCCACCGCCAATCCTATAAGGCTCACTGTACAGCTGTGTGACAGAGGCCCTTGTCGATAGAATATGATGATGTTGATGATGTTTGTGATGAATCCAAAACTCGAGACAAGAGTAATTAAACAACATCGGAAAGCAAACTCAGTCCACGCATAAATATGTGTCGAGAAGGGCATGTTATGTATGAAATAATTCCAGGTGGGGTGATCGTAGTATGAGGAGTTTGGATTCAAATGGACCATTTTCCTGGTTGTTATAGAAACCTGGGAGAAGACACAACATGTTTCCATTACCTGAATTATTCCAATAAAGGTGAAAATAAATGAAGAGGGAGCGGGCACTGAAGGTCTAGTAGACAGAATGATAGTGGGATAATGTATCAGTGCCAATGAGAGACAAGAACAGAAAATAGAAAAAAGATTTCTGTCGACCGGGGGAATCGAACCCATGCCTGCCA
>JARFNW010132484.1:0-11247 GCA_031763155.1 Dirona albolineata | reverse complement strand
TCATTCTGTTTACATGTCCAAACCATCTTAGATGATTTTTCTCTATTTTATTTTCTAAACTTTCTGTTTTCACTTCTTCTCTAATTCTGGTGTTTCGTATCAGTTGAGATCATGAAGTATTAATCATTTGGTGAGACATGATATCCTACATGGAAAGCACAATCCAGAACAAAAAGGGGCCTGGTGAAAAAAACAAAAACCCAAAAAACAGGGAAGAGGGTGGGCGGTGTTGGTATGTGTTATATATTATTTTTTTAAATGCAGGATTGGTAGATATAAATTTGGGTTAGGATAACTTTTTGTTTGTTAATTGCAAATTAAATTACAGGAAAGACTAAAGAATAAGACAGCATCCAGCAGTTTCATCCTTAGCAGAGCCTTTGGCAGGAGCACTGGGTGCCAGTTGAAGTCGTGCTCGTTGCCGAGGAGACATTTTGTCTTTGCCAATCAAACGCAACAACTCATAAAATACCTGTTATTAGACATGCACAAAATTATGCTTGGATGTTAAGCAGAGTATTACAATCAAAAGAATCAGTCATAAAACTGCAAATCAACCCCCCAAACAGGTGTAGGTAATCATAATGACAGAGAAAAGTTAAAATAAAATACAGCAAAAAAGTAAAAAGTAAAAATGAAACCTAAACAGTGGAAAACATTAAGTTTGGCATCCCAAAAAGGTAGAAAATGCACCAACACAACATTAAAAAGGGAATTACTGGCCTTTAAGCACAAGAGTTCTCATGTATAAATAACAAATAAATAAACAATTTTAAAAGATATATGCAAAACAACTGTGAAACATTCCGACTTCAGCTTAACTAGGAGAGACGAATCCAAATCCCTGATATCCAAGACCATTTACAGAAATAGCAAGACCAAGTTACAAGAAGAAATGAATGATCTAAATAGCTTGTCTTCACAGTATAGAAGCAATAAAAATTAAAAATTTAAAAAAATGTACTGTGAACATATCAGATGAAGATAAAAATTTCCATCTCCCATATAATAAACCTTGGCATAATTCTGTGAACAAGTAGAATTCTCACCTTGTCAACATTTGCTCTGGTCTTTGCAGATGTTTCCACATACTCAACTTTCCACTCCTGAGCTCTTTTTGTAGCTTCCTCAACACTCACTTGTCTCTGTTCGGCAAGATCAGACATATTCCCCACAAGCAAAAAAGGAATGTTCTCATCAGTCTTTACACGTAATATTTGTTCCCTGATGAAATATATAACAAGGAAACAATGAAGACCAAAGACCAAAAAACGTGGAAAACGGTATACTTCAAGAATTATGGGAAATACAACAAGAAAGAAAAACTGCCACTATTGTCATTTTAAGAATTCTTTTCCAATACATAACACTTTTAACCAAACCCTACTGCAAAGCAACCCTGATCTATTAAAGGTGCCGGCAGCAATGTATTAGTATTAATGGAATTATTTATTAGGATCACTCAGTGTAATTGAAAAAAAAATATATCAGAGATTTGCTATCAAAATGCGGTGGAAAAACATATCTTGCTTTGATGACAACTGGCACGCATTTTAGAATAACATCCATTGCGTATTGTTTCAATTTCAGCATCATCAAAATCATTTTCCTCATCATTGACATCAACATTTAATTCAACTTTGACCCCGAAATGGCCCTGAATTCCAAAGACATGACAGGGATTTGTTCACATGTTTTCAGTTGAGCGAAGTCTAGATATAAAGTAGATCCAAGTATTTATATAAAGGACAAATTCTAAAATTGTGTTTGTACCAAAAAGAAAATAACTGAAACACATTGAACAGGGAGTTAAAAAAACCCCCTCAAACACCTTTCTTGGATGCTTACTGGCACATTTTGACGCATTAGGACAGACCCCAGTATACACATCCAGTCGCAAAAGGGTCGAGAAAGACATTAAGTAACGAGCATATATATTTTATTTTTTGTGAAACATATTCTTTAGTAAACAATGAATAAGCACATGTAACTTTTCAAAAAGGGTGTAGTTACATTGAATTATACATCAATTATTAGTTTGTTTTTCACTTGAAGCTATCATTACCTTTATCTCTCATTCACTAGAAACGGGTTGACTTAAGTGACAAAGGTTATCACACACTTTTATAAAAATGAAATTACCTAAAATCTTGAGTGGCTTGAAAAGATTCTTGTTCTTTAATTGAAAATACACAGAGAAAGCCTTCTCCACTACGGAAGTAGTTGTCCCGAATGGCTGCATAGTCTTCTTGCCCTGCTGTGTCCAGGATATCAATTTGAACTTCCTCACCATCTAAAACAACTTTCTTCCTGTAAGAATCAGCTTTGGTGGGTTCATAATCTTCAACAAACTGAAAAAATAGTCAAGATAGATAATTAAAAGTAAGATATATGCAAATTTTATGTTCATCCGTCAACTAAATACATGTTGTTGTTGTTTATCGAATCCCCTATATACAGCAATAAGCAGTGTGGGGACCAGCCATATGTCAAGCTCTGAAGGGTGCTCATGACAAATGGATCCAAATGTCAATGAGGACTTACACCACTCATCACCTAACACATGGCTAGAAAGACTCTGCATCAGGAATGAAAGACGAGCAGGTGATGAGCCCACTGCCCACTTAAATACATATTCAGCAAAATATTGCATTGCGACAAAAGATCTAGATAGTGAAAATATAAGAAACAATAAATATGGCATCAAAAATGAAAGTAATCTTAAAGCACTGCAAAGTAAATGTGATAGAAGGCCTTCATTTGGAATTTACTCCTACTCCCTCTTTTACCAAAGGATATTTTTTTTCCCTTTGATAGCCTGGATGGAGAAAAACAAAAAAATATTTTCAACTAAGCGTACAAGTATGAGTAATCAGATAGTGGCCTATGTAAATTAATCACCATGCACAGAGTATGAATATATACATTTCAGGCAATGTGAAAGAAAAGAAAATTCATACCTCATCGTACATGAACTGTAAAGTAAGTGCAGATTTTCCAACACCACCACTACCAACCATAATAACTTTATGGATGACTGTGGGCTGCTGGGCTTTGGCTTTTGACATTGTGGTAAATCTGTGAAACTGACAACCTGAAATAAACAATTCAATTTGTACTATATTATTATATCGTTTTTTACAACCAAGCTAAATCCGGAGAAGAAAAAATCATAGTAAAGAATAACCAATAAAAGCATAAAAAATATTTTTTATTGATTTATCTGGTGAAGGAGATCGAGGGAAATTTATAATTCAAAGCATACCTCTGGTTTGCACCAGTCTCACAACTTCACAAGGTCGCTAAAAATATGACAGCAGTCATTGGTGGCATGTCAAGTAAAAAATTGCAATTCTGTGCCAAACAGTCTGTCCTTCATTCTTAATAATAATATCATGTTTTCTATAAATATTACTTGAATCAGATTATTTCGAAAAAGCAGAGTGGATCTTCCATTTGAGTTTGAGGCCTTCCTAATATGATTGAATCGTTTTGGTTCAGTCTCCAAGCTCACCACATAAATCACTTTACTTCGAGTTCAAGATATATGGTTCCAATGGGTTCCTTAAATTCAACATGTAAAAAATGTTTTTATATCTATCTTGAATCTTGATAATTTACTCCGGTGCTAATTATAAACTAACAATAGTTGCAACACTGCATTCCTGTGAGTCAGTCCGGTGTTTGCTTTTATCTGTGTGTGAGTGATCACTCACCACTCACTCAAAACGCCTCTCAACTTCACCACACTGCTCACTTTTGATTTCTACAATTGCAACAACTACTAAAATTGTATTAAACTATTCTGTGGCTATGAGAGCCAGGCCAAGTAAAATTTGGGTAAGAGTATGTATAAATAATCCCTACTCTATAACGAAACAGGTATGACCACTTTATTACCATTATATTTATTATTATAAAATAATGACAATGGTAGTATCTATTAGTTTTAACCTCAAAAATGTTAGATCAGAACTGACTAATATGATTTACTACTTTTATAGGTATTAAAAACAAAATCTATTCTTGGTCTTTTGTCCTACTCCTACGTCCTGCATTTTTTAGATAGAAAAGTGCCAAAGTGTCAGGTTAGCTCCATTAATAAATGTGAATAAGAATATGAGTATAGTATGATGAGTGATTCACTTCTCTTCTTGTGACTGTGACTCAATGTGACTAGCAGTAGCAGCAATAGCAAGGCGGTGGAGCTGCATTGCAGCAATGTCAATGATTGTCATTTCATTATTAATATTATGTGCCACCAGCATCCAAGTCTAAGTTCAGAAGACTTTGACATCATGAATCATTCATATTCATAGTCATAGTTTTAGTTAGTATTCATCATGGTCGGGAATAGTCCTCATGCCACTGGTTCTACCTACTAACCCTTGGACTTGGATTCTTGGGAAGCAAGTCCAGGACTGATTCAGGTGGAGTCAAAGATAGCTCTCACCCTAAGCTAAGCTAGAACTATACTATATAGTGTCTATAGAGTATAGACAGCATTTATAGACATAGACAGAATAATAATATTAAATATAGAGACAGAGTGAGAGAGTAGCAGCAGTAGCAGTGGCAGTAGCAGTAGACAACACAACACTCATCATTTTATCAACACAGCAGAGAGAGGCAAATATCATTATCATATAACTATACTATTACTATATAGTTTCGTTGTCACTCATGCTTACCAAACCCTCTAAAATATTTGAATTGTTTCTGTACTCATTAACATCTAACATAAAACATTTAGTGAGTGCCCTTTAATTTCACTTGCATTTATTTTCACTATTTTTCATCATCAAGCATTTCCGCCTTGGGGTTGATTGACAAAAATATAGATCGACAGGCTGAGGAGGCACAGGCCGGTGATGTCCAGTCATACAAAATTATTGAGCCCCACTCAAGAGGAACATGATCCGTACTTCGGGAAATGCTTTAAATGGCATGTGCTATTTTTTTAGAACTTCAAAGACCTACCTATGATTAATCTTATAAAAATATCATCCACTGAAGTTTAGACCATAGAATAAGTTTACTTTTATTTCCCAAACTGGAAATGGCGAGAACATACTAAGGTGTGATGGGATCGATGACGTCACAGTGACCCTGCGTAGTGACCCCGGCTGGGGAAGTTCGTTTACGAGTGCTTGAGATGCAAATTTACGCATATCTTGGGATGTTTTCTCGAAAAATGAAAATAACAACATTCCCAATTAATCTTTTTTGACTTGACTTCAACAATATGTTACCTTATTCGCAATGGATATATTACTGGGCTACCTTGCACTCCATTGTTATACACCGAAACAAGCTGCTACTAGAGGCCGTTGAAAATTGTTGAGTGCACAATCAAAGATGGCAGATGAAGCTGGGATACCCTCTGTTTATCTGGAGCACCAATTATCGCACGGTAATTATCAACAAATGATTTGACACCGCCATCCCTTCACTTTTTGCTACTTGTTTCATTTTATATAGGAGTGTTATTAAACGTGTCCATTTGTGCTGAAAAAATGGATGGGAATTCAACCGTTGGCAAATTTCCCAGAAATGTTTTAGGAAAATATTAGAATGGGAATTGACAATTTCT
The DNA here is from genome assembly GCA_031763155.1 of Dirona albolineata. NCBI lineage: Eukaryota > Metazoa > Mollusca > Gastropoda > Nudibranchia > Dironidae > Dirona > Dirona albolineata. Next base: position 5,654 of record JARFNW010132484.1, on the reverse strand, counting down.
CAAATAAATGTATGAATCATGAATGAAATAGAGTATAGTATAGAGTTTAGGCCTATTACTATTACTATTATTAGTATTGTGTTAGATAGTTGAATGTCTGAATTATATTAGATTCAAGAGTATCTTTAGAGATACATTTATTTACAGACATATCTACTAATTTGAAATGGTCCAAGAAGTAAGAAGACTGGTTTTGAAATTGATATTTCTCAATTTGGATTTTACTTACTTCATACTTCATTGTTGATTCATTGTTTATATATGGAATATTCTGTTTCTACACATGAAAACTTTGGAAGAAACCTGACAGTCTCAGCTAATATGTGGGGTTTTTGGATGCATCACGTTAGTTATGTGTCAGTTTGTTGTTGATTGTGTATGAAATAAAATCCGCAGTCTCGACCTAATTTGTAGTAAAGAGTGAAAAATAAATTTACTAGTCGACTAGACTATTCCTATTCCTTGGTATCCCTGCCTTCTTCAAGGAAGATTTTAATTTTTGCTGGGCAAATCCCATTAGCCATGTTAATCAGAATCCTGGCTAATTAAAATGTTCTGTATTTGTGGGTGATAAAATTGGCTTCTCAAACTAAAGTAATAATGTCATGTAGCCATATTTCTGAGGTGTGGGGGTGGTTGAACCAGGACTACTTTCTTCTTGAGACGCTGCTCGAGTTCAAGTACAATCAGCAATACTGCTATTACTAGAGCCTTCTAATTCTTCTAACTGTGAAATAGTTTTTATTGTAGAGAAGCCGAACAGTAAGTCACAAATTTTGTAGATGAAGAAAAAATTATTTAGGTACCCATTTTTATTTTTTTATTTTAAAGCATAAATTATTTGAATCACCAATATTTCAAATGGTTTCATAAGATTGGACTACATATAGCCATAAAGTTATGGCTTTACAAACCAAAAGTGGTTGGTTTTTGGTTTGGGCTCATGAAATGGTCAGGCAAGGGGATATGTTGTAATTTGATATATTTCATCTTGTACATTCTCTCTTCTGTGGTCATTGCTGTTGATGGTTATGGTGCAATTTGTCATATCAGTTAAATATTTTATGCAACAAAAACTGTCGTCACGCAGTGAATGTGTGTGGTACAGCTGTTCTTGGTTTGAATTCTGACTTGTCGAGTAACGATTCTTGGTTCTCTTCCTAAGTTGTGAACCTAGCATGCTGCTGGATGAGTCATCAAAGTTTAAATGTTGCATTATTTGTCATCACTCATTGACTGTCCCATTCACTCTTCCCTGTGTGCCTTATTGTTGGCTCATGTGCCATTGTTGTTTGTCTAGGTCGAGGTAGTAATGATTTATGACACACTGTGTATTCTCCTCACCATCATCCCACCCTAAAATTAGTAACTCTAAGATAAAATTATGGCATACAAAAATCGACACATACTCTCTCACACACACCCGATTTTATTTGTCTCTTGGTTGAAAAATATTGTAGCGCTGAATTGAACTTAAAAGTGTTATTTAACATGGACTTTACTTTTATTATAATTTTGAATTAAAATTTTTGATAGACTCGCAGCTATTGAGAATTATGTTCTCATATGGAAATAACAAATTACTTCTTGTTTGAGTGGAGCTTTGATTTAGCTACATCAGATCTAAGTTAAGTATGTATTCCATCGTTGAGGGTTGCATGGAATGATTTAGTCATGGTGATTGTCATATTAATATAAAAAGAAAAAGCTGACGGACAGGGCTTAAATAAGTGAAAGGGATGTGGTAAATAGAGAGATATTAACGGTTTTAAGCATATATAAAAGCGAGACGGTTGGGAGGTAAAAGATTATAAAGAGCATTTTCGTTGCCAGTCAGTTAAAATGTTTGTTTTTGATAGAGGCTTTGTGGGGCTCCAGGCTGAAATTTCATCCTTTTACAATTTTGTTGAGAGAGATATATGTTATTGCCAAAAGTGAGAAATTTGAAATAGCAAGAGTGAATAAATCAAGCTTGAAGTTTCTGTCTTTGTACTTGTAAAATGTCAGGCTCTGAATATTAACAATAAGTATATATATATATATATGAATGTTTTGCTTTCGCCTGAAGTTGTTTTATAGCAAAATATTTTTTTTATTCAGAGCATAAAAGCAAGAAGAATGGTGCACCATTGATCGACAAGCTGAGACACAAAGTTCCCCAAGGTCGATCATGGATGAACAGTATCACTTCTGTGCGTAATGCTGTGGCGGTAAGTATGCAAATTTTACATTGATGGAATGAAATGCTCAACTATTAGTATATTTTGAATATTTTTTAGTATTATTTTGGCAGTCTAGTAGCTTTTGTGGGTAAATCTTGTATATTTGTTTTCAATAAGAATTAAAGTGTCATCATTTGCTGGGACATAGATCATTTTCAACCTTGTGAATTAAAACTTTTCCCTAAATCACTTTGTGCTTAAAAACTTGATAGCGGTATACAGATGTTTTTGTATTTGAACATAAAAGAATTGTATTAGTTCATTTTTATAAATTATTATTTTCATCCAGGGCTATTAAAAGTTAGAATTTGTATGGTTCTTATTCTCAGCTTCATGTGCAGAACATTTCAATTCTCTAATATATCTATCCACCTCTTGTGGGCCTATAACTTAATAAATGTAAAAGCAATGTCAAAGTTAAAAATAAAAAGCTTTGCCAGAAAAGAAGCGTTAAAAATTTTGAGTCTACATTTATTTTTTCATTGTCCTCAATGTTAGTTTAAAATTGTCACTTTCATAACGCCACAGGAACGAAGAACTCAGACTGAAGCACCTGATGACTCACCTGTGCAAAATTGTCTTGACAAGATGCAGAAAGCAATTAAAGGTAAGTTTTTTTAGATAGAATTGTTACTATATACATAGAATGTTGGAAGGACACTTTTTATTATTCTTTATGTTGGAAGGACACTTTATTATTATTTTTTACCATAGTTGTCCTCCAGTTTTTATTGAAATTCAGACAAAAAGTCACGACATCTTTATCATAGTCAATGTAATTGAAAATTTTATCTGATAAAGAGAATACAAAGGTCTGGGGAACAGTCGTCACCAGAGTTTGGACACAAAATTGCACAGATTATAAGCTTTTATTTGGGGTTTCATCAAAGTACTTGTGAATTTTTCTCTCTTTATTTCCATCGGATATAAGAACGCAGCATGTAAGAACAAAGGGACTATACAGTATTTTCAAACTGTATGTTATTAGTATTAGATTGGTGTGTGAAAATGTTTCATTGACAATTCTGTCTGTCTTAGACAATTTTCAGCCCTCTCTGACGATTCCCACTTCATTGTTGACAGTTCACCTATATGCCATCAACGTGATACAATATTTAATAATTGTAGTGTTTTTTAAAACCTTGCATAATACTTGCACCAGGAAGTAAAAGAATGTTTGGTTGGGTAATCTAAGATATTAAAAATGTTGCAGCTGCTAATAATAATAATAATGCTTTATTTTCATCCCATTAGGGAAATTCATTTTACAGATGTGTATAAAAATTACATGTATATTATATGCATGAGATATGGAGTATCACAGTGTTTAAATGTGTCTTTCGGGACATGGAAACTTAAATGATTTTTCTTTGTTGCTCTTTTTGCAGTCTTGTCTGCTCAGACTTTGAAGGAGAGGCTGGATCTCATTGGTCGTCAGCTTGGGTTGAACACTGATATCCAGGATAAGAGGATATCAATGGGCATGGATGCATTTCATATGGAAATACGACTGAGTGATGCAGGTGATGTGATGGATGTGAAACTTGCAAACCAGGGTGACGTTGTGGTACGTATATATATAATATCTCTTGTTCTATTTTCTTTTGGTTGTTTTGGGGTTTTTTTATGAGATATAGGGGCCGTTTATATTTTATGTTAAATTTCAGTGTGCATGACTACCATGTATGTGGGTATTTATCAAGGGATCTCTCAGGTTTAAACTGATTTCTGATTTTTTAAAGTATTGTAAAAGTTGATTGAAAAGTCATCAATTTGTATAAATTCATAGTCATCCATTATTTTGCAGTAATCCAAAATAGTATCAAGTTATATTATATTCATTTAGATTTTTAGCCACCAAAACTTTTTTTAGTTGAGAGTTGAGAGGTTTTTTGTTTGTTTGTCATTTACACGCCTGCTTCTCATTCTTGACAAAAGAATATTCATTTCTATGAAATGTGACCCTGAAGACAAAATATTTGTGATTTTAATAAATCACTCTATGTATTACTATTACATCTTTTTAAAGACACTTGTTAGATAAATGAAAGTAGATTTAAAAGAAGATGCATGATTTTATTTATTCATTTTTCTTTTTGTGAGGTGCAAACAACATTTTAGTTTTCATTGGACCTTATTTAGGATGGTTTTACCACCTTTTGTTCTCAATTTATAATTCTACTTATACAAATTTATTTTACCTCGCTTGTTTCACAGGATTGTCCAGATTTGAAAGAGATTTTAAAGTGAGTAAAAAAATTACCTATTTGTTATTATTTCCAAAATATTATTACATGTAAAAACAATTACGGTTGCATGAATAGTGGGAAACAGCATGAAATTCCTCAAGGTCAATATAGTTATTGAAAATGTCACACAAAATGTTTGAATAGGGATCAAAAGTTGAGCACACAATTTCATGATATTTTTATTTTTTTGTTGTTGGTACATATATGGTCATGTGGCAGGAAAAATGCAACTTATCTTATTCCTATTGAGTCAGAACATTTGTTGAGCCCTGTTTCAGGGATATTTTCTGTCTCACATATAAATATTTTCATAGCATGATTTTTAGATTGATAATATCTTAATTGTGTGTTCTATTGTCATTCTCTTAATGTTATGATTTATATGACTCTTCCTCAATAATGAAGTTCAAATGACCTTTATAATTGGAATAAATCTCATGCAGCAAACGTCAGTGAACAGGAAGAACAGTCTTCTCTTACACTTCCCCACCCCCTCCCCAATAATCATTTTTATTTGAAATTTGAAGTAGAGGGTAATTGTTTAATTCTATTTTATGATTACAGAAAAGGAGATTTCACAGAGTTTGTAGAGCATTTACAAGGTCTGCAGAGCATTTATCAAGTCACAAATGATGAGTATGTATTCAGTATAGTTCTTATTTTTCTTCATCATCACAACCACCTCCACCACTGTTGCCATTACAAACTACCAACACCACCACCTTAGCAACTATTAGTGCTCCAACCAGCATCCTCTCCACAACCATTGTAACTACCATCACAATGTCAAATAATATCACTATCGCCACCACTTTCAATGAAAATGTTTTTGATAGGTTGCGAAAGTTCACACTGATAATTGCTTCTTGACTTTTTGTCATTACACATAGATAAACAATACTTTTCTCTAACAGTGTATTTCTCTTCTCTTTTTTTTTTATAGGAAACTCAAATCAAAAGCATTTATAGCTCTTCAATCCCTTGAAAAAGATCTGAATCAGCTGGCCCAATTTCAGAGGTAAACATATTTGTAAAATATCTGTTTTGTCTTTTTCTCTTTGTGTTGTACATTTCCATGGAAGAAAACTATCCAGGTACAAAACTTGATAGCTCTCTCTCTCTCTCTCTCTCTCTCTCTCTCTCTCTCTCTCTCTCTCTCTCTCTCTCTCTCTCTCTCTCTCTC
>JARFNW010132474.1:0-11252 GCA_031763155.1 Dirona albolineata | reverse complement strand
GAGAGCGAGAGCGAGAGCGAGAGCGAGAGCGAGAGCGAGAGCGAGAGCGAGAGCGAGAGCGAGAGCGAGAGCGAGAGAGAGAGCGAGAGAGAGAGAGAGAGAGAGAGAGAGAGAGAGAGAGAGTCAGAAAGACATCAAGATTGAGAGAGTGGGAAAGGGTGGGGGGGCGTATTCAAACAGTAGCGCTCCTGAAACAAGGCTAGAGATTAATCATGCGTTTCGACGAGAAACCAAAGAGTAGCGGAGTTTTTGTAAACCTATCAGCTACCAGGAATCCATTAGTAGCACCGTGCCTGAGTCTTGTGGGGGAGCCAATTATCTTTCGTCAAGCTTGACCAAAATTGTTTAATATTTCCGATTCTTTGACAATAATTGTCTTTGAATTTCAGTCTTAGATAGAATAATATAGAATTTGAATTGTGCCTCTCGCAAACCTACTTTAAACGGTCCGTTGATCAACTTTACATAGTATTGTCATCGTAGAATCGATGTCAAGCCACACCCATAATAGTGGGATAATGTAACGCTGCCAGTGAGAGAAAAGAACAGAAAATAGAAAAAAGATTTTCGTCGACCCATTACAGGCATTGCCTGGTAAACGTTGCTGTTGATGAAGACGCGGTTTTGTTGTCTCAGTTTTGTTGTCTCTGTTTTGTTTCCATTGAAGGGCGGGGGATTGGGGCGGAGGGGGGGGGGATACGCGCTGAAAGGGAGCTTAAACTTTGCGCTAAAATTACGGTTGATTCATTATTTATTGTTGTTGATAAAGTTGCTTGGTGTCTATGGAAAGGCATGGAGCAATAATAGAAAACGTTGCATCGTGATATCCTAGATTCGAATCCTGGCTGAAGTTACCGATGTTGCGTCCTTGGGAAAGGCCTTTTTATAGTTTTTCTCACTAAACTTAGCTGTGATTGATACTGAATACCCAACAACTGGCAGACGACATTGTCAGATGTCAGTGTGACGAGCCTAACATGCTGCTCTCCATGGGAATTGAGAAGGATATACCAGGGGATAAATGTAACATATCTGTGCATGTCTTGGATGGAGATACGGGACCATAAACCCATCTCTTGTCTATACATTTTATGATTTCAGAATCTTATCTATGCGATTCTTTGTGTGATATATGGATGATTACTATTGATTTTTATGATATCACAAATCAATTTTGAAGAGATGTGGTCGTTGAAATTTGGATTTACTTCCATTTGTACCCTTCAGAGCTTGACGCATGGCTGATCATTACACCGCTCTCTACGGTATAAAGGAAATCCTTGATCAAATGAGCAATGGTGATGAAAAGGTTGATTTGTCATGGAATCAATAAAGCTCTCTCAGTGGGGTAACGTTTTGTTGCAGTGTTGCTGCTGTTGCTTTGTTTGGGGTTGTTTTGTTTTTGTTGTTCGTTTTGGTTTGGGTTGGGGGGGGGGGGGTATAATGTTCAGTATTTTTGTCAGTGGCTCTGCACAATATTGCCACAAGTTGGCCCGTTCAATCAAGAGCGACATGGACAAAACAAGCCTCTATTCAAGTCTATAGACAAACACCATGTCATTAAATTAAATAACCCACCATTTTCACACTTAGAAAACAATTAGCACACTATATTCATACCACAACAGTGACGTACAATGCGCTCACGCACGGCACGCATGCTGTATCCACAAATGCCGTGTTGACACGGTTTCCCCGAGAGCTGAACTCGTCTAGGTTATCAACCTTTTGAAAGGAACAAATTACCCTTCCCAATTAAATAATTTCAAGACCATGGCCCGATCAATATAGCCCAGAATATCTTGGAACATCCGAAATGTACCATTCTACATCGGAATTCTCGCCCCAGGGTTCAGTTCAGACACAAAATACAATCGTCATAATTGAAAGGTTTTATTCCTAATGTGTATGTTGTTATAAAAACTAGTCACTCCCGTCACGCACATGTCTGGAATTCCCTCAGATATGTTTTTTCCTCCCTTGGCTTTCTTTCCTTCCTCAGATTTCTTCCCTCCCTTGAATTTCTTCATTGGTATCCAATTATCGCCCATGTTAATCATATATTGAACTCACTATAATATAATATAATTTTTTACAATCGAAAAAAAAATGGCCATTGCTGCATCCAATACCCAAAGCGTGCTGAAGTAGTAAACAATTGAGTGCCAAAGTAAATTGAGGCTCCGTCAGGAGAATAAGCATAAAAAGCTCTTGATTTTTAGTTCCACGTCTCCACGACACTTTGATCAAATAAAAGACGGGGCCTCCAACTAAAACATTCATCAACGATAAAACTTGTTGATTTGAGGTACATAGACGAGGCCAGACAGAGCCTTGAATGAAAACCTTGTAAAAGCAAAAAGATCAAGTTAGTGTTCACTGTTCGGTCACCCACGCCCCTGTCCTTTTATGTATATGTTTACATGTATATAAGCAATGCACAGACACGCAATCAAAATACAACTCAAATGGCTCCAATTAGGTAAACAAATATCAATTTAATCAGAACTGATTACAGAAGACGACACAAAACGATTTCACTATGATCAAAATAACACCATTAAAGACTTGATTTATGCAAGATTCATGAATATTTATGAGCTATTGGATAGTAAATGTAGATCTTTAAAAATATTTTGCTGGATTTTAACGAATTTTAAACTATTATTTCCAAATAATTGCGAGTATGATTTGAAATTGTCAGATTCATGCCAAATCTGATGTTAGTCGAGACGAACATTCGTGATAAATGGAGGCGTCGAACTTCAATACTGATATAGTGACTGGGGAACACGTCCACTTGGCATGAGTTGACTACTTAGTGGCAGCACCAGCACCGGCCTGGGTGCCATCACCAACCTGAAACGAAACAATAAAAGACGTGTGCATGCAATTAGATAACACATAATGTATGGTCGTAATGAATGCAATATTTCCAATGCTCATTGGGTTTATAGCCACCTATCCCCGTACAAATACATACATGCTCACAGACTTTACACCATGTTATCCCCCGATAGGCAAGTTCACTTAATATCGTTCTCAACTCCCTATGGAGCATACAATTAAATATACTGCGAGGCTCATCATACTGACATACTAACACTATCTTTCTCTGCAGGTAGCTGGGTACTCATCCACACCCTAGTGGAGTCAATAAAAAATGTACAAAGAATATTTTCAAACGACTCGATATCAGTGGCTCTGCCACAATTCCAGCCCCGGAACTCACGATCTCGAGGCCAGCATCCCAACCTGTCTGTCACTGACGCCAAATGTAGGGTGCGGTAGAGGGATGTGGATTTCCAAGTATAACTGTCACAGATTATTTTTTTTATAACTTTTTAGACGTTGACCTGAACACCTTTTGGATTTCTCACCCTTTGTCATTTTGTCATTTGTTGTTGCTGAATAGGGGAACTCGAAACGTTCTCGTACTTATTTGTTAAACATTTGAAGCCATGTTTTATTTGTTTGTATTATTTCCATCAGACATATAATAAGTCAAGATCGTTAGATTTCCCCCAGCAACTTGACCTTGCCATTTGGGAACTACCGAGAAAAATCATGAGATTTCGTGTTCACCATTGGAAAGTAGTTTGTCGCGGTGCGTTTTGCTCGTAAATGGCCAATCACTGGGAAATAGAAAACCCAAGCAAAAGGGTTTCACCTATTCATATATTAGCCTTATTTTTTTATATTAAGAAAAACATTCAATATCTCAAAGACCAAAAATAATATAGACATAAAAAGAGAATCATTTGATGTCAAGTAACATTAATATAATGCTCGCCAAACCTGTAACAAAGATAACATTACGAGGACACTGTTTCGCTATTTCAAAACCCAAGCCCTAAAATCATAACAGCAGTCGCAAAATCAGGTTAGCTATTTGTAAATCGGCTTTAAGGTCAGAATAGTATACATCAACTGAGAGTCACCATGGGATATGCAGATGACGTAGATGCACCAGCTTCCGGAGACAAATTACATAGTTCCCAATCATTGACATTGCTTTGTGGCATATTCTCAACGGCCAAAATAATTGGCGGGAAGCGTGCAACCAATTTCACCAATACAAGGTAAATTCAACAGATTCCCGGAGACGAATTATATAGAAATAATGCAATGGGCCAGGACAGTAAAAATATATGAGAGAGAAGTAATGTAAAAACAAATTGCATTCAATTATTTCTAGCCTCAAAAGTAAAAGAGTGAATACGAGTTACCACTGACAGCCTGGCCCGTATCAACGTTCGATGAATGGCGTCCGTCGTCCAAATCCAGACTGTCACGACATTCCATCCCTGGAATTCCACGGCCGTCTCGCACCTTAGGACTTGTCTGATCGTGGACATTGCTGTCGTGCTCCATCGAGTTGGTCAACACGTCCGGCGATTTGTTGTGACCCTTGCCTAACTCGACAACTTGTTCGGTGTGATTGTTGTCAGCTTCAGCTATTCTAACTCCCGTTGACACATTTGTATCCACTTCTTCGTCACAGATCCCTTTACCATACTCTTGCATGTCATCTACATTAATTACATTTTCTCCCACGCATTTTGCAAGACTCATAAGTTCAAACAAAAGTTCGCTATTTTCTTTTGCCTCAGTCTCGCTATGTTTTGAATCCTCGACTGAAAAATCAGCATGAACATCCATTGTATCTACTTGAAAACTTGTCTCCGGTGTAATGAACAGTCTATCTAACGAGGTTCCGGCCATATCATGCCCGCCATCGTTCGCACCGTCAGTCAAGTCGTCTTTTACATAAAAACCATTTTGCAATTTGGTGTTTTCATTAATTTCAACAGTGACTTGTACTGTCTTCTTTGGTGTGCATTTTTCCGTTTCCGCACTTTCGCTTTCGTCGGGATTTTCTCCTTGTACTCTCGTGACAGCATGCTCTACAGACTTGATTGGCGATTTGTCCTTCGTACTCAAAGGTGACAAGAGTGGCGATAGAGGCTCCCTGAATTCAAGAGGAAATATGTGTTTGTCCACTTGTCCTAATAGTTTCTTGGTTGGAGTCCCTGAAACGAGCAGGATACTTGAATCAACCACAAGCCATGCAATTCCTTCTTGTTTGTTTGTTTTTCAATAACTTGCTCAACTTTTATATAATACATTGATCTCTTTTGAGTCTTATTTCAATCTTACGTTGTAACAAATTGTAGCGCATTGAGATGTCTTTTTTTAAATTGCCACCATGAATTGAATTGTATCGATTTGCGCCCCTACTTAAATTCTCACATAGATTCCTTAGTTTCACCTTTTATTCGCTCGGCTTCCTTGGGAGTGCTACATGTTTGGGCAGTGACCCGAGTGGTGGTATTCCGACGAGGAGAGATTTTCTTGTCCTTCGAATCGTTGTCAGTCTGAAGGTGTAATTACAAAATGTGTCAGTCTGATCAGACCTCAGGAAAACGTCATGATACTCACATCAACACAGCTTAGGTGGTTAGAATATGATTATCTATACCCAACCTGTTTCCTTTGGTGTAGATTGGCACGAGTTTTGTAGAGAAGGCTATACAGTTCACACAATACTGCGGTCGAAATTACATAAATCTCATTGGCATCAAGGTTGTGTATATCCAGCCAATGGAGATGTATCTTTGCTTCCAGGAATAAGTTTGAATAATCTTTCATAGTTTTATTGTCGATTCTAGACGGACAAAAATAATTTGGGGGGAAAAGTTATTAAACTTAACCAAGACAATGTCAAAACAGATTCGTGGATGGAATAAAACTATTCAATAGGTCCATTTTTTTATTTTTTTAATAGATAATATATAATAAGCATGACATCCTAAAGGTACATTCACATTTTCTCACCCCTGTGTCAGGTTCCAGCTCATCGTCATCCTTATACTCAAGTGAATCTTCTGTAGGCTGATCATCGGTTGGCTGAAAATAATGGATTTTTTTTTCAATTAGAAAAAAGAGCATTCATATGGATTCCTAGAACGAATGGAACATTTCTAAATCTAAGGGTCTGATAACTACTTGAAATTTGTTTTATTTATTAACATTTTTTTTTTAGGTTTCAATAATTGTATTGACAATGCAAAGAAATATTCAATTGTTTATAATCGTATAAACTCTATACTCGAATTAAGTAAAAAGCGATGTAACGTCAAAGACATGGAATGAATTAGAGACCATTCCGTTATGTAAAAAGATCAAATTATGTAAATAGATCAAATTATAATCGCATCTATTTTTTTACGATTTCGCTCTATTAATAAATTATGTCATTTTTTTAATCAGAACTATACTATAAATACACAATAGATTTTGTCAAAGAATGTTGACTGCGGCAATTCAATTGAGTCTATGCGGATAACGCAGATAATGAATTCACAATCATTGTCAATATTTCATTAAAGTCATAAATATCGGTGTGCACTAAAATACCGTGGGTCAAGATAATTTAACAAATATTTCCCCCTAATTTCCAAAAATAAGTTCCAAAATATTTCGTTAAAAATTCAGCCAAAATTTAAATTGCATTTCAGAGTTTTTTCAAACTATAGTGGAGGGACGGGACTCCGCACGGGACAAGACACCAGACAACCTGAAACTAGCAGCTCGGTTTGTTTGGTCCGACAGTGGTGATTAATTCTAACCGACAAAAAAATGCTTGGTCGGTTAGAATTAATCACCAGTATCCAACGAAATAAACTAAGCTACTAGTGCCAAGTTGATCGGTGACCTGTCCCGTGTGGAGTCCTGTCCCTCCACTTTCGGTAGATGTTACTACGATTACTACAATTGCAAGGTATGGTTGTTGAATTCAATAGCAATGTCACCTCGTAGTCTGGATCGTCGTTTTCGTCATAATCAGGATCGTCTTCAAGGTACTTGACAAGGGCAGCTTTTTGGCTTTTGACTGCAAGAGATTAGTTGATAAACATTAGCAAAATAAATATCCAACCACAAGTTTTTGGTGTAAGGAAGATGGATATACACAATATAAACTAAAATAACACCAAATAACAGTGATAAACATGAAAATATGTGTTATGCAAAGTAGTTGATTAACTCAGAAGATGAGTGTTAGTCTGCTGACAGTTGACGGCGATGTGGTGTTAGGTCACGTAGCAGGTACCGGTTCCGATTCTTTTTCTTATCAATAGCTTTCTGGCTTTGCAACATTTTATACATTATTCAGCTGAACTAGTGACTGGTCCCCATTCATAGATACAAGTGTCGCTGTGACACGATGCTTTCCATCCTCTGTGATGTGACATCACGGATGTGTCACAGCAGAGATAATACTGATGACACATAATGACTTCTCATCGTCTTTGGTTGTCGCATTTTCATGGCAATCACCACACCCCTTCACACATAGAAAAAAACTTACGTGCACACATGCACATACACTAACACGCATGCGCCCACGCACCAACATTTCTTTTGATATCCAGGGACATATCAATTACAAACCATAACTTTTTTTTATATAATAAAATTTACACCAAAACGGCAATTGTTCAAAGGCTGGTCACTTATGAAAGAGGGATGTAACTACAAAGGGATGTAACTACAAAAAAGGATATCCTAATCAAAGAAAGAAAGAACAAATGGCAGACGCGATGGCCAAGAAAATTAACTCATAATGCCTACATTGTGGCACTGCACTGTGACAGGCCCTTGATTTGCTTATTTTTTTATCATAACTACAAAGTGTTTTATGGACAAAACAAAGGCAATTGTATCATATAGAAGACCAATTATGAAATGGGAGATGAAGGCAAAAAGTACAACAATTTAATTCCAATACTTACGCTCATCGAATTTCACTGCAATTTCTTCTGCAATTTTTACCGGACGTTGGAGACCAACGATGTCCAAGAGTTTGTCAAAGAAGTAAAACTTCATGACGCGGCCCACCTGGTAGTCAACGACAGCATCAAACAGCCATTCAGAGTCTGGTCGTCTTGATGCCTGAATGGGGTCAGAGCAAGTCAAAGACAATTTTCATTTTTTAAACGCAAATCAAAAGAAAATTCAAAATAGGTTGTGAGCCCACCAAAAACAAATCACCTTTACTTGTAGATTGGGCAACAATATACCATGATGTCCATAAATGTTATTGATAAATACTTTGCTGTCACCCGGATGGTCACTCCTCGGTTGCAGGACAACTGGGAACTGCCACCTGGGTCGAATTTATTATTATTATTATTATTATTATTAAATTTATTTACCTTTCCGTCATGATCTGCTTTGTATAACATGGGGTTTGAGTCGCAGAATGCCAAAAAACAAACCATTTATCAGTAAACTGAACAAATGTTCTCATTTCAAATGCCAAGAAATCAACTGTATAGAGATTTGAGCAGCGACGACCGCCCGATCCTCTCATTTACGAAAATCTTCAAGTTACGCCAGTGTGTTGGCCACACCAGTCGTATTCACCTTATAAACCACTAATTACCTTACTCAGTCCTAACCCAACGAACTCACCCATCCTAACCCAACGAACACATACACACTAATATCTCCAATGCTCCAGGAAATACAAACTTTGTGACTCTACTTGCCTTCGTTTCCTCCTGGATATTTTCAACCTGGGCATTTTCATTTTGGGCATTTCCATTTTGACCGTTTTCATTTGGGGCATTTCCATTTTGACCGTTTTCATTTTTGACATTTTCTTCTTTTCCATTTTGACTGTTTTCACGTTTGATATTTTCGGTTTTTTCATCGAATAGCCTGTCATACAGATCCACACGTTCCTTGTGTTCTTCTGCTGTCTCTGACAGTCCAGCCCATCTGTGGAGTTGATTACTGAAACGGCACAGCATCAGTACCTGAAGAAGGAAAGTCAAGATATAGGATTGATCAGAAACAACAAAACTTATTTTCTCTTAACCAACGATTTTGGAAGTTAAGATTATCAAATCCGTACGGTACCACAGCGTTCTTAGTCGAGAGGATATTGGATACATTTAGAATTCAGAATGATTGAGAGCTCGAGATAGTGGGATGCCGGGTTAGAATCGTGGCAATGCTAAGCCCAACGTTGAGTCCTTGGGAAAGACCCTTTATACATGTTTGCTCCCTTAGACTTCATGCGAGCCTGCATTTGTAATGGGATACTGTCTGTAAACCCATATTTATCTATGTCTTAAGTATGCTTCGAGCTTGCAAAAAAAGTGCCAATAAATTAGTAATGTGATTCGGTTTTGCACCCGCTGCTTTTCTTATAGCTGAATTTGTCTTTTTGGTTGTATTTATGCATTGTTAGCAGAATAGCACAATTATAATCAAGTCAACTTACAAAAACGGTTATCAAAGGCATGAAGATTCCAAATGTCAAACGCAACGTGATGTTGATGGTAGTCACCGTTGCTTTCTGAAAACGAAATAATATATCATATATTAATCTGATGCAGAGTCTTTCTAGCCATGTGTAAGGTGATGAGTGGTGTTAGTCCTTGTTGTCATGTGCACCTTTCAGAGCTTGACATATGACTGGCCCCTACACTGCTTCTTGTGGTATAAAGGGGACTCGATAAACAACAACAACATAATTTTTCACCCACGAAAAGGCGCCGATCTATTACAAACTACTCTCCTATCAGTCAGCTAGCACCTACCAATTTCTTTAAACGTAACTACTAACATTGATGAATACGAAAATGAATTTGTAATTTAGCCTGCGGAGGCCGTAGGATGGTTTTTTGTTTGCATTATTTCTAATATGGTTTAGATAGATAAGGGACGACTTGTTACAACACAACGGCCTCTTGCATCATGTACGTATGGGAGCCTGGGTTAAATTATAGAAACGGCACGAAGTTCATGTTATATTAATAGGATACTGTGTGTCTACAAAGATGGTAACAGACTGAGTTCCACATTGCATTTCTTGAGTGTTGCTGGTTTGGTCTTCCATGTATTAACAGCTACTTCCCAGCAATGTTATGCTACTCTTGTTAGCTGTGTGGTTATCTTTCAACAAACAAACCGAGCATCCTCTAAAGTCTACACCGAGTACTCAGTCCCAAATAAGCCACGAGCAACGTCTCCCGGTTAATCAGTTGATTGACGATTACAGTGGAACCCCTTTATCACACTCACCCCTCGTGCCTGATAGTATTATTTCCTGATGTTGATGTCCTAGCGAATAGTGTTGATTTATTTGCTGCTTCACTGTAAGAACAAAAGCACGAAGACCACGGGCAGCATGACCAAGTGTTCATAGCGCTCGACTTAAACCTGAAATGTAAAGTGTTCTCTATTCATCTATGGTGTTGGCATGTCCTCAGAGTGGCCTTGACCGTATGAAAACTTGTATTGAGGATGGTTTCACTGTATCGTTGATATAAGATTCTGGAGTTGACTGTAAAGAAATTGTTGTCGTATTGCGTCATGACTAGGCCTTGAAAATGTGGTGGTGGTGGTGGTGATAATGATGATGATGATGATGATGATGCAAGGCTATAGGACACATAGTGGAGGGACGGGAACCCGGACGGGACAGGACACAAGACAACTTGGCACTAGCAACTTTGTTTGATTTGGTTCGTCAGACGGTGGTTATTAACTCTGAACGACAATTCATTTTTTTTTATTAATCACCACTCTCTGACGAACCAAACCAAACTGCTAGTGACAGGTTGTCTGGTGTCCAGTCCCATCTGGAGCACCGTCCCTTCACTATACATACCATTCTAGATAACTCTTAATTGAATTCAAATAGACATTGATGTAATATTTTGCATCATGTTTCTAAGGCTCAGAAAAGCATCTTAAACCTGGCCAATTGTAGATCGTAATAAGTAGCTTTAATTTAATTTAATTTATTGATACCATCACATTATGATATGTATATTCATGTCAAGCAAATCTTTACTGATTATCTATACGTTACACATGTCGTCATTGGCTTGACCGTGAAATCAGTTTCTTGTGGATAATTTAATAATGTTCTACTTCCTCCCGTTTGGTTTGTGCTCTAGGTTAATGTTGGCCCAACACAGCTCATTTCACTTCCCTTGGTCTCACCTACTGACAGAATACCAGTCTGTATTGTTTGTGATTACAATACGAAGATCGTCGTTGGATTGTGGAGAAAGGTGAGTAGATGGATTAAGTAAACGTGAAAAATCACATTTCATAGTTATGTGTGTGTGTGTGTGTGTGTGTGTGTGTATGTATATATATATATATATATATATATATATATATATATATATGTGTGTGTGTGTGTGTGTGTGTGTGTGTGTGTGTGT
>JARFNW010132463.1:0-11252 GCA_031763155.1 Dirona albolineata | reverse complement strand
CTTCTTCTTCTTCTTCTTCTTCTTCTTCTTCTTCTTCTTCTTCTTCTTCTTCTTCTTCTTCTTTTTCTTCTTCGTCTATGTTTGAATGCAATCGGGAACATAATCGTAAATCCTGTCTGACATCTTATGATTTCCCAATATTTAATTGGAACAGATGCAACATCTCTTGGTTTTAATTTGTCACCTGGGGAATTACAACCTTCAACAGATTAGTAGCCTATCGAGGAAGACGTAAAAGGGGTATAATAAAAAAACATGTCTGATCCATGCTACGAAAGCGGAAAAAGAACCGGATCAATTGATTCGACATCTCTCAGGGGCCATTTTTGTTTGAAATAGTTATAATGAGGAGGAATTTATCAAATTCAGCCCAGTTAATTTACACCCATCACTCCAATGTGCCCAATCTCAAGCCACTAACTACTACTTTCTAAACAATATTATTTTTCGTGATCTGGCGTTCCACTCCACAATACAACAAGAGAAGGAACATAATATTATTACAGTTCTTGCAAGAGACCACTGTCAAGAATAAGTCACAACAGTCTACAGAAAAAGGGGGATCTGACTTCTAGGAACTGGAATCGGTCAAAGCAGTACTGACGTAGAGAGTGATCTGGAGACGACAAGACACCCGTTGGTCCGGAAAATTTCATGACCCAACTTTCGTACCACATAATAATATATCACTAATAAAAACTAAAACAAAATTGCGGTGAAGACTATTTAACACCACTGCAATGTCGCCATATTCATTTAGTCTTGACGTGGCCATTATCGCCAAGCCAAATGGTCTTTACTGTCGCTTCTGTGTAATTTTTTATTCTGTGGTCTAGCTATCCCGACGGAGTCACAAAGAGTACGTTCGTCTCATAATTTGACCTTGCTATACAGGGAGTGCTGAAATGAAGACAAATCCGTGATCAAATCTGTTGATCCGCAATCCCGCATTCACTTCAAAATAAGTATAAGCTGATATCCAGCATTAACATGACAGTCTGTTGTTGTCGATGAACCGGCGGATTCCGTTGCAGTCACGGAATCAATCTCCTCGACCCCCGATCCACCCTTCCCCCTCCCCCACACATTATACACCCTCACCTTTCGGTAGCCGTTTCCCTGTTCTTGTCTGTTGCATCTTTCTGGCACTGCAACATGTTTCTTACAAGTGTAATATAAGAATAAAAAAGAATAATTTAAAAACAAACTCCCTTTATTCATCCCAGGGGAAAAATTTGTCTTTAGGGTCTATTCCGAGGGTAGACCGGAATAACCCAGGCGTCACCCGCAGAGCAGCGCCGCAATTAATATGGGATCAAGATCTTGAGATAAAAAGCAGCGCTTCCACCGGGGTTTGAAACCGCGACCTCTCGAACCAAAGGCGAGTGACTTAGTCACTGCACCACCGGCTCCCCTGCCCGCAAACCATTCGTCCAGCCCATGTCATTAACCAACCTTCTACTGCTTCTACTATTGCGTGGTTTCTTGACAGTGACACGCCCCCCCCCCTCCCACACATACACGCACATATTATACTCCCACACAAACGCTCACATACATACAGACACACACATTCACACACACACACACACACACACACACGCACGCACAACACATACACATGCAAACACATTAACACCCACACCCACACACGAAAGGACCATATATATCCAGAGCTAGGAGACTTAAATTCTTAAATTAAAGTTCTTTGCCGCGAAGGGGAAAGGGTGATTTGGGGGGGGGGGGGGAGGTATAGTGGAGTCCGTCCTCAAACTGAGCCCTGCCACGGGCCTGGGGTGGGTGAAAGTGGGTGGGGGCAGAAGGAGGTGACTGAAGGTGTCTTGTACAGCTTTGGGCCCTTGTCAATTCGCCTGGGGTCATTGGTTTGGGTCGTGGGTTGGGGGATTGTGGGGGTGGGGGGGCGGTGTGGTTTTAGGGCTAGTGTTGGCGTTGGTAATGGCAGTGTTGTTGTTGTTGATGCATGTTGTTCTTAATGTTGATGATGTTGCTAATACTATAGTTTTTGGGAGGTTTTGTTTGTTTGTTCGTTTGTTTTGTTTGTTTTGTTGTTGATGTGACGTTGATGTTGTTAACGATGTTGTTGCTGTTGTTGTCATTGTTGATGATGTTGATGCTTTGTTCATGTGGTTGCTGATGGTTGGTTAATGAGAGTCTAAAACCCGATAACAACCGAGCTTATCCTAGACCCCTACTTACGTTTGCCACCGCCTCGAATGTTGTTGTTCTGGAACAAAAAAACAGTTTCATTTTGAGTGTTACTCGTGTTTCAACCATTCTATGAGCGCTGTTATTATTGTTATCGTTATTGTTGATGATGTTAATGATTAGCATAACAAAATCAACTGTAAGTATTTCGTCGATGATGTCATCAATGACGTCATCATCCTGCTTGTATTATCATTATAATGTAGTGAGACTTAAGATTGCGAAAGGAGAACGAATTAATGAGATGAAGTAAGCCAATCCTAATGGTTAAATCTTCAAGGATGCTAATTTATGTTTCTATTATCCGTTCAAATATATTAATTAACGTCATTTCCCCCCGTGTCGGGCTGCTCTGTATCCCGAGAACAATAAATAATTTTTTTTAAATTGTCACTGTTTTGTTGCTGATTTTGGACGGACAAAAATGACTTGGCGGGAAGAGCACACTGACATGTATAACACCAACCTATTGGAAATTGAACATCAGTTTCCAGGAAACCTTCTTATTGCATGCAAAGTGTTCATACAGTGAAATAATCCTCCTCGTCATTTCCATTAATTGGTGTCTGCAAACCCCTGGGTACAGTCTGGGTTTGATGATAATAGACGCCAGTATTTGATCAGGGGAAGATGAGCCACCAAGACGGCCCACGCTATGTACAGAGGACCCTCTTGTCTAAAAGGTCATCTGAAAGATTATCCCTCACAATCCCTGACTAATGGGCCTTAGACTTGGTTCCAATATAACAAAAGTCGGATATCAAAAGCATGGAAGTAAAATTAATCGGTAGTCTTGAACATTTCTCAATAGGATTTGTTCCATTTCCAGAGTGGTAAAATCGTCTTACCATTACTCTCATTAGGAGATCAATGATAAGGCGTTGGTGGCCGAGTAGTTTGAGATCACGGGTACGTTCAAATCTTGAAAATGCTAAGCTCATCGTTGAAACAAAGGGAAATGTTCTCGATACTAAGTTTTGTTTTTATGACTCAGGTGTGAATGAGTACATACCTACAGGCAGCAAACGGTGTTGTTAGAATGTTAGTAGTGATGCACCTAATTGTCAGTTACTACTGTACGCGCCCCGGGTAGTTGAGAACGACGCGGCCTGCACGAAGATAAAGGATATAAAGTCGGTACACTTGTACTTGTACGGGGACATGCGCTATATATAATAATAGTAATCCATGTTCACCTCTATCTTTATATAATAGAAAATCCATGTTCACCTCTATCTTTATATAATAGAAAATCCATGTTCACCTCTATCTATATATAATAGAAAATCCATGTTCACCGCTATCTATATATAATAGTAAATCCATGTTCACCTCTATCTATACATAATAGTAATCCATGTTCACCTCTATCTATATATAATAGTAAATCCATGTTCACCTCTATCTATATATAATAGTAAATCCATGTTCACCTCTATCTATACATAATAGTAAATCCATGTTCACCTCTATCTATACATAATAGTAATCCATGTTCACCTCTATCTTTATATAATAGTAAATCCATGTTCACCTCTATCTATACATAATAGTAAATCCATGTTCACCGCTATCTATATATAATAGTAAATCCATGTTCACCGCTATCTATATATAATAGTAAATCCATGTTCACCTCTATCTTTGCATGTTCTAGAATTGTGTTTAGCCTTAGTTTTGCCTCCTAACTCTTTCCACTTGCTTACCACCAATGAGTGGCTTCGTTGCAATTCCCCGCACTAAAAGTCACGCATATTTCCTTCATAAAAACTCTCCTAATGATTACTGTTAACCTTGTTGTAGCGTTGACAGATGACCAGTGGCCAGCCGGCCAGGGCGTGTCTGTGAACAGTATAATCCCCTGCAAATCTGGGACTGTATACACAGACCATACATTAACTGATACGATATTTCTGCACACAATGAATCACTATAATTTGCCACGTTTTGATAAAAATTCTATGTTGAAGGGTGTCAAACAGGATTGTGCCAAAATGTGCTAACAGTTCAAGTAGGGACTGTGAATACGGGCGCTGGTTCTTTCCATCACGGAATGTATTGACCAAGGTCAGATGAATACATTGATGGTGATATACCATGAGATTCCACGATAACCTCGAACCTGTCCGAAGCTGTTTCCCTCAGTCCATGTCTTATGGTTTTGGTGACCAGCGCCGGTATTCACAGACCATACGTTAACTGTTTGCACACTTTGGCACAATTTTATACTTTTAAAAATTACATGCATAATGCAATGTTGTGAGTATAATTCACTGCAATAAGGTTGTGCCAAAGTGTTCTAACAGTTAATGTATGGTCTGTGAATACGGCCCCTGGTCAAATTAGTCGCAAGACGGGGTTTCTAAATCCAAGAAACAGCCCAGTAAACGTGCATTTTAGCAAGGTGAGATAATATCGACCAACACGTTTATTACCAAATTTATTATCAAGATCAGGTACACATACACATTGTACATTGCATCGGACATAAGGACACATGAATTATATTTGAAAATAAATGATTACAAGATTCATGTTATAATACTTATTGCAACCATAACCCCCCACCCCCCCAATGTGTGAATAAATAAACACCCCCCTCCCTATGAATAGATGTATCAATAGAGAATTAGATAAACAAATAAATGAATACATAAATAAATAGATGAATTTATGAATTAAACAATGAATAGATAAATCAATAAATAGATAGATCGATGAAGAAAGGAATACATAAAAGAATAATTATAAAATGATACTTCATCCTACAATCATTATGCAGGCCCAGGTGGCAGACAGAATAGCAAGCGTTGATATCAATTTGATATCATTACATCAATAACTCAATGACATTATTCACCATGACAGAATATCGAGTTCCAACTCATTTGGTCTGGTCTCGAGACATCTCACGGTGGACATATTTATATAATTCATTGGTCGATAACGAGAGATCGAAGCGGGTCATGCCACCATCTACTTAATTATTGAATTATACGTATCGAGTTGGAACAAAAGGATCAAACAGGACCACTCTGACGGCCAAGGCTTGGGCGATATGTCGATAAAACATGGCGGCGGTGGGAGTGTAATGAGTGTGGGCGGGGTCTTCAGCAGCTTGGACAATTATAGATGGGTTTATTATTAGTGCTAATGCCCGTGCAAATACAGGTTCACCAGAATGTATCCTATAGACGGTCATGACAGTGAAGGATAATGATGGGTGCATTCATTGTTCATTGCACCCCTTTGTATCATCGTCACCTTAACCATAACAAATATAGATGAGTATACAGTATTCAGGGTGCGTCGATACCTTAGCCCCCCCCCCCACCTCTATCACCACCACATCCACCACCACCACATCCACCACCTGGGCAGCTAAACTCAGGAAAGATAAAATAAAACAAAATGAAACAGATTTCAACATCTTCTTTCTTTATCATTTCCTTTCTACCTTTCGGTGTAAGGTTAAGTGCGGGCGAACTCTCGCCATTGATCTTTATCCAGATTTCAACATCGATTATAATAATATATAAACTCTCACAGCACAAATTATATAAAAGCCTTGAGCAATCACACAAGTAATAAATTATGGTATCCTCTCAGTTCCAAAGTAAAATTCCGAAAAAGAAAAGAAAATATCCCATTACTACATCACTTGTTTGGTCTGCCGCAATATGACACCTTCATCATTAATTCAAAGGGCATCACGTCACACGTATTGACGCTACAGAATAAATAATCATATAATCTGATTTCTTAGATAGAGTGCAATACTCAAAATTTAATTAGTTTCGATTACACGCTGATTTTCCTGTGTCCATTTGCTCTGGCATGGGTGTTGATCGTTTCTGTTGAGGTGCTCACGTCCCAGGTTATAATAATATGAAAACATGACGAAGCGGTCTATTTATGGGTTGCAAGGTCACAGACAAGAATGCAATAAATAATAAAAAAGAATATGAATCCAAAGTCCGATGTTTGACATTTAGAAATATTTGCATGATGTAAAGGCTTATTATTTCTTCTTTTGAGGTAAAATGAAACTAGTCTAGACTAGAGCAATTGTGTGCCAAGGTATTTTGAAGAAAAGGGTATGCTTGTAGTGTCACGTACGTAGGCCTACCTACAGAAAAAGTGCGTGAGGAAAGAACTGTGTTTAAAGTGCTTTGTACGTTTATTAAAAGTTCACCAAAATCAGAATGAACTTTGCAATGTGAAAACATGACGCTAACAAAGTCACAGAAATTAATTTTATGGTTGAGGTGGAAGAATAAAAAGGGGGTCTCTATTTAAAAGGTTTGTGTCAGTCTTGTCTCAAATAAAGGGTCTAATTTATAATTTATACAATAAGTTTATCATCATCCATGTTGTACTTTTGGCAGATAAATTTTGCTACACAAAGCGTGTCAGAGTGAAATAAGGGGAGAGCATACACACACGTCTCTTCACTTACGACGCACGTCAGGAAGAGTGACATTCACGTTCGGCCTTTTTGTGGTTCTACAGGAACCATAGCAGTCAGCACAAACGCTTTCCGTGTCACCGCTAGAGAGCAAGTGAGATTTTTCTTTATTTTTAGTTACCCACGAAAACGTTGGTGGCACTATAAACGTACCCTAAACTGCCCTAAATCACACCCAAGTAGCTTGGAATGGTCCGTCTACAAAATCATAGTATCGAGAAAATCAAGGTCAATGGCTGTCAACAACTTTTGACTGATAGAACAATTTGGCACGATGAATTTGCCCTTAATTATACATATAATTTTAGGCGAGGTGGCCTAGTGGTTAGGACAGCGGACTCTCATGGCGAAGGTCGTAGGTTCGAATCCTATCACTGCCCCTTCGTTGTTTTTCTTGGGCAAGAAACTTTACTCCAATTGCCTCACTCCACCCAGGTGTAAAAATGGGTATCAGTTTACAGCTGGAGAAGTAATCTGCGATAAGCCAGCGTCCTATCCAGAAGGGCGACGTATTGTCACTCAATCCGCTTCACGCTACGGAAACCGGGATAACCACCGGCTCTATGGACCTCATAGTTCTAAAGGACTTCACTTATACATATAAATAAAAATCTCATCCGCCTCTAAACTTACAATAATGCAGATGGAACATTTTGACTATTAGGCCGCGTTATATTCCGCTTCAAAACTAAAATGTTTGTTGTTTTTTAAAATCTAGAATCCCGACATAATATGAGTCTTGTAATCTGATCTAGACCCAAATAAAAATTGTCTTCTTTTTTTTGCTGTCCACAATGCCATGTCTTAATCTTATTCCCAGAACAAACAAATAAGCAACGTTGATTTATTGTTTAATCTAAGCCGGCACAAATCAGTTCGTGTTATGTTTGCACCGAGTCGAATCAAAATGCTGGAAGTTCAACAGTGGGTTCCCGGAACGAAATCACTGAAATGGGTCCCATATTTACAACAACAATAAAAAATGACCGACATATACAAGCGTCGTAATAGGAGTTGTTTTGTTTGTCCAGGAAAATAGACACAATGCGGAATGCCAGACTCGAACCCACTCCATCTGAGTGGCTAGGGCAATGTCTATATAATTAACCCATAAAGCAAATTATGTGCTATTAATTGTGAAGCCACCAGAGCACGGCGATGATACACGCTATATAAACTCCATTTATTCATTCATTCATCAATTCATTCATTCATTCATTCATTCATTCATTCATTCTTTTTCATTCATTCATTCATTCATTCATTCTTTTTCATTCATTCATTCATTCATTCTTTTTCATTCATTCATCAATTCATTCATTCATTCATTCATTCATCCATTCATTCATTCATTCATCCATTCATTCATTCATTCATCAATTCATCCATTCATTCATTCATCAATTCATTCATTCATTTATTCATTCATTCATTCATTTTCATTCATCCATTCATTCATTCATTCATCAATTCATTAATTCATTAATTCATTCATTCATTCATTCATCAATTCATTCATTCATTCATTCATTATCCATTCATTCATCTTAAAACATATTACTTACTATCACCGTATCATTCGTTCTCAAAGCTGTGAAAAACAACGAGTTCATATATTGTGACAGACTGAAAAATGTTTCCACCGTTGCGTCCAAGTCTATTCCTCAGACCATCCAATAACAAACTACCGCTGCCTCCAATAATTATTGGCGTCTGTCGTGAGACTAACAACGAGGCTCCATCCCTCCCCCCCCCACCCCAACCCCCGCACACGCATGACCGCTTGAACTTTAAGGAAACGGGGAAAATTATAATAATACAAACAAAAAAACCCAACAAAATTGCGAGAGAAGCGGATTGATATAAATAAAATACGTTTGGTTTGGCGGCATGGCGAGGCATTCATAGAACGTCGAGCTCGTTTTTGTGGGGTTTTTTTGTGGGGTTTTTTTTTTTTTGCTTTTTGGTTTTGTTTGTTTTGCTTTGATTTTTTGTTGGGGTTGTTTTTTTTGGCGAAGAGAAATAAATTGCCGCCACCACCTGGGTGAGCGGTAGCCGTACATGTCTCCGGTAATTGCATTTGATGAACAGGACAGAGTGTAATTACTCGTGAAAAGTCGTTATTTGAGCCAATCATAATCCCCACTCGGAGCTCAATCCGATCCTGGAGTCAGTTTCATTCATAGACGCCCACGTTAGAAGTTAACATAATGATATTATTTTGACACACACACACACACACACACACACACACACACACACACACACACACACACACACACAAACATTCAACATCATTCAATATTCCTTGTGGATAGGGGGAATCGTATAACTTCAAATGTAAAGCAAGTAACAAAACAAATAACTTTTTGGGGTCTCCCCTTCGTCAGCTAACAAACACAGAAAACACAAAACTCAAAAAGTACAGTAGCCCAATGGCTGACGAAGCTGAGACCTGAATTAATGAAACGTTCTTTGTTTTGTTTCTTGTTTTACATTTGAAGTTTTTTCCGTTTTCCCTTCTTTTCATATCTTCTATTCGGATTGTTAACTTCTAGCGTCTATGAGCCCGTGTAATTGTTTTGGAATACGGGACTATTATAGAATCTTTGACTAACGCCTTGATAATTGATCCCGTGAGAGGACTTGTGTGTTCACTCTCCCCTTGCTGTAGACCTAGTTACAGCCCTGGAGTACAACCTAACTCTCATTCATTATTGACCAGGGAGGTAATTCATCGGCATGTATTAAAATTGTATGGCGTGTGTTCAGGAAGTCATTGACCTATTGCCGGAATCAGCCTAAACAAAAGGTCGAACATATATTGTAAGTAACGTGATGTGGCTGCTGGAATCAGCCTAAACAAAAGGTCGAACATATTATATTATAAGTAACGTGATGAGGCTGCTGGAAGCCAGTAAAATGTAAAAGATAGTGGTATATTATACAATTAAGCTTCTATCAGTGACAAAAAATGTGAAATTGGCGTAGCTCCAGGTATAGACAAATAACAATACAAAGAACGTTTCGGGTCTCCCCTTCATAAGCCAACTAGCACAAAAAAAAACATAAAACAAATAACACAAAAGGAAAATCTCAAACTGTGGGAATCACGGCGATGACTTGACGCTTAGACTTGACCAGTGGTCGTCTTAACGTCAACATCGCCGTGATTCCCACAGTTTGAGATTTTCCTTTTGTGTTATTTGCTTTATGTTTTTTTGTGCTTGTTGGCTGATGAAGGGGAGACCCGAAACGTTCTTTGTATTTGTTATTTGTTTAGACCTGGAGCTACACCAATTTTCACCCTTTTTTTATTTTAGCTTCTGGCAGCCCTCATTCCTTTATTAGTGACAAACTACATTCAATGCAGTTTGTCACTAATAGAAGCTGTATTATGTATAATGTACCACTATTTTCGAAGATATCACAGCATGGGCTGAAAACGAAATAGACGATACTGCTATGTTATGATTGCTTGGTTTGAAGACGTGCTGTGCCGGACATATAAAATGCGCGGTATTTTTTCAGAACATGTTTTGTTTATATTATATTAAGTGATGAGAGGAAGGATACTAACTTCAAATGATCCATTGACAAGAAGTAAGCTTTTCTATGGAATTATTATTGTTTATTCGTGTACATCTAAACGATCGGCACGACCTATTTCTCTAAAATAAAATTTTGAAAATCCCATTAAAAATAACCTGTATAAAAAATTATAGAAATATACTCTTCATTATGTCCAATTGAAACAAACACACATATAAGTCCATATAATAATATTTTAGGAACTTTAAACAGAATACGATTGTATTCTATAGTTCAAAAGTTATATATTTTTTATGTTCATTATTATTTACATAGGTTGTAATCTATTATATTATTATCAATCTTACTTCATTTTTTTCAAGTTTTCATTGATAAAATGATACTATGTCATATCTATTTACTTTCACTCTCATACTTCAACAAGACCATACATTTACAACATATTATGACTAGCAAGGTTCTGATACTCACTAAAACTGTTTTAAATTGTAAAAAAAAAAACAACCCAAAAGTTTAAAATTGCTTTTATTTTGTCAACAAGGGCACTTTGTCTCAAGGGTATATTTCGTAAAAAAAAGGACCGAAATAGCCCAAGCTTCAGCCGCAGTGCAGCGACGCCGCATTAGAGGCAATAGGATTTAATTATCTTGCCCAAATAAAAGCACAATGCCGTAAGCTACGTCAATAATGCAAGCCCACACAGCCCCTCACCCACCCCTGTTGTACAATGAGTAGCCAGTTAAGGTGGTTCTGACGATAGCCCCAATCCACACCAGACTGTTCATCAATATCCTCATCATCATTTATTGGGGGAAGTCTTTCCGGCCGGTGACTCCCACACAATGCTGAGAAAACTAATTCTGTCTGAGGCAGTTCTTCCATTTTCACTATAATTATCTCCATTCCTTTATCTCCATTCTCTCTCTCTATCTCTCTATCTCTATCTCTCTCTCTCTCTCTATCTCTCTCTCTCTCTCTCTCTCTCTCTCTCTCTCTCTCTCTCTCT
>JARFNW010132452.1:0-7500 GCA_031763155.1 Dirona albolineata | reverse complement strand
AGTCTATCTAGATAATATATGATATCTACTCCATACTTTTTGATAATAATCCCACAATTCAGCTTTCGTGATCGCCCAAGTACTTTGCCCCCTGTGGATTTGTTGTGTTGTGCGTGGGGTGGGGTTGTTTGTTTTTTGTTGGGTTTTTTTTTGGGGGGGGGGTGATTGGGTAGTGCCACTCTCATTCGTCTGAGATTACAAAAGATATCTTGATATAAGTACGTGACTAAGTAGTAAATTAATAATGGTCTGACCTGAGTGAGATTTAAAGTCTATATCGGTACGTACCAGTAACAATATGGTGTAGCGTGCAAAAGAAAATCAGTCAGCTGTGTCTGGCCCCATAGCAACAGTGATAAGTGAGTGATTGTCTATGATGTATTTTTATCTGGATTCTAGATTGCCGTTTGATAATCTTGAGATCGCTATATGGGCGACGACACGGTTGTGTAGTTGCATGGGAACCGAGAGGCGATGATGGGCGGTGGTAGGTGTGTAGGATTGGTTTGGGTTTGGGAAACTGTGGGGGACGGTGGTGTGAAAGGTGGATGGATGGAGGCTTGGTTGGTGGATTTGATGTGAATATGGATGGATGTATTGGGTGGGTGGGTGGGTGGGTGGTGATTTGGTTGGTGGATTGGATGTTAATATGGATGGATGTATTGGATGGGTGGGTGGGTGGATGTTGTTTTGGTTGGTGGATTGGATGTGAATATGGATGGATGTATTGGATGGGTGGATGGGTGGATGGTGATTTGGTTGGTGGATTGGATGTGAATATGGATGGATGTGTAGGATGGGTGGGTGGGTGGATGACGGATGGATGGACGACAAATAAATGAATGGTCGAAAGGCGGTATGGATATATATATATGGATGGATGAATGATGGGTTGATAGCAGAAGATATTATGGCTGGATAAACGGATGGATTGATTTGTGCAAAACTGAGTGTGAGTGGATGTATTCATCATGGATGAAGTGGTTTGTGGACAGTCAGTGTTTTTGGAAAAAACTAGATTTTGGATAACTAAAGAACAATATAATAATATAACGATGACCGACATCAGAACACGGACAGAGGAAACAACATGTGATATTATCAGACCATTGATCAGCAGGAGACAAAAATAGAAACACAAGCAATGAAATTATAGCCAGTGTGTGCCAGATGGTTCAAATGTGAAAGACTGGGGTGGGTTTTTTTTGTTTTGTTTTTTTTTTGTTTTTTTTTTGTTTTTTGTTGTTTTGGTTTTTTTGGGGGGGGAGGGGGTGACGAGCAATACATCGAAAGATAATGAGTAGAAACAAATTAGATAATAAACATTCATTAGAAAATATTGCTGTAACTTTGTTACTTGTGCTGCTTTAAATATAGATGGTTATACAATTGACGCTATGTCTGAAAATGAGCAGTTTTTAGACAATGATTAATAAATAAATGTCGGCGAAAGATCATGTTACATAATAATATGTTATTAAGTCCTGTAATGTTCATCGCCGTAAACATGGTACGATAAGACATATGCTTTATTATCATAAACCGCTTAAATTATGTTGATATCAATCCCTTGTTTCAAGTCAATTAGATTGTTGTACTGCCACTATTGATTGTTGTCGTAAATAAATTATAGGGATATTTAAAAAGTGCAAATTAAAACAACTCGATTAACAAATTTAATATACCCCCCCCCCCCCCTGTCTTGTTCCGGGGGTAGACTGGAATAAGCCAGTCGTCAGACGCATTACTACTACTACTACTACTGCTGCTACTACTACTACTACTACTACTACCACTGCTGCTACTACTACTACTACTACTACTACTACTACTACTACTACTACTACTACTACTGCTACTACTACTATTACTACTGCTGCTACTACTGCTATTACTACTACCACTACCACATTAGACAACAAAGAGCACCGCGATATTACCAAATCCTCTTTTAATGAGGCAATTAACTAACGTCCCGTCAGACCCCAGAGCTGTAAAATAACCACTGGGCCACTTATACCCAACATAAGCCACTGACCTCACCTGAACCCTCCGACCCCTTTGTAACCCCCAACCCCACCTCCCTTGCTTACCACAACCCCCTTCCCCACCCTACCCTTTCCCTGGGTCCCACACAGGACCCTGACCACCCCACCATGACGACCATAACACACACACACACACACACACACACACACACACACACACACACACACAAATACACACACAGAGGGTCAATCTGTGTAAACATACCGGTCAGCCTCCCTTTATCCGTTTGGTGACATCGAGCGCGGTAAAGTAATGTTTTTAAAATGTAAAACCTTTGAACAGGTTTATGAGTGGCGAGTCTTCCTTTGATGAGCAAAACGTGAAAAAAAGGGGGTAAAAAGCTTGCTGTATTTCTTTCTTTTTTTCTTTCTTTTTTTTTTTACCAATGAAATCAATGGGATTTAGCCCTGCAAAGAAACGAAACGAGTTAACGATGAGCGCTTAAAAGGTTACCCCTTTCTCATTCGTCCGATAATAAACATAATGCACTAACGATAACACAACATGTTTTACTATTATCACCAGCCCAAGGTCTATTCTATAACAAGGGAATTATGTTTATGTTGTAAAAAAAATTGTTATGTATTGCGATAATAAAATGTGATCAATAATGGACGGCTTTTCGCGGGTGGTGGTGGTGGTGGTGGTGGTGGTGGTGTGTGGGTGGGTGGGGGGGGGGGGAGGTAATCCTTTTATTATATTTTTATGTTTTTATCGTGTGAATATTACAGTTTACTCGTCAATTGCTACTGCATAATATAATTGATTTCAATGGGGGTTTTTTCCCCTTCTCTTCAGTGATGAACCGACGGACCTGTAAAGCCCACAAATGATCAAAAGTTGGAATCGGAGCAAATGTACCTTGTTATTACGAAATAATGCATTCATAAATTACCCCCAACTTATAAGGGTAAACTTTTCTTGAAAAACATCTTCTTTTCTTTCTTGATCAATTTACCTTTTGTACCTTTCGTTGTAAGGCTTAAGCATCATAAACAAACTTTCTCCACTGATTTCTATCCAATGCCTTCCTTTTTGCATCTACAAACTTACACCCCTTGTTTTTGATGGTTTCTGTAATTACTTCTTGCCTTGAAAAACATGTGATATTTATTTCAAATCCTGTTATCCAATACGTACAACGCATATGTTAATAAGTTTGTTTGTTTATTTTTTTGGGTTTTTTGGGGTTTTGTTTTCAAAGGGTGATGAAAATTAATAATACTCAAGATTAAACACGTTAATCGTTTGAGCCACGTTAATACATGTTATCCAATATATTGTCCCTATATTTAGAATTAACGTTGTGGACTTTGCAACAGAACCTCATTTATTTATCAAACGGTGATGAAAATTAATAATACTCAAGATTAAACACGTTAATCGTTTGAGCCACGCTAATAAACATGTCCCTTTATTTAGAATTAACCTTGTGGACAAGCGAAATGATTATATTTAGAAATGCATGAACTTTAGAATTATGAAAACAACCGTAATATTATAGGGCCGTAGATTTTGGTTTCATTTTGAACGTGGTATTCGTAGGGTCTTTTTTTCATCCTTTAATTTTTTGCTAATTCCCCCGACATTTAATTAGAATTTACAACCTGGGTAGTTAAATAAGACAAGACGTGTTTGGGTGGGGGGTGGGGTGGGGATGGGGAGGGATGGGTCTCTCTTTAGACCAAACGCACAGCATACACGTCTTGTACAATGCATCGCACATGCCCCGTCGAATCGCTATTATAGCCTCTGACCAATTATGCCCTCGTCGATTCGACTATCGCGACAAACTACGTACACTTGAACTGTGGATCGCGTGGGTAGCCAGCTGGTGATTTCCAACGTCCAGCGCGTGTTTGGTACAATATTTCAGACCAGGCTGACAGAACAAATTAAATGGATGTGAAAAATGCTTTGTTCACACACGTACTCATAATATTATTTATTTATGCCATGATTAAATACAGACACAGATAGTATCGTAACGCATTCTGCATGTGAATTGCCATTGGTTTAAGTCGCACGCCAGCCTGTATGTAGTATGAGGCTTAAAATATTCCCAAAGAGTTGATGATAAAAAACGTAAAATCCGTCAAACCCTTTCAGTCCAATGTATTCCCTCGCTCCATCCAAATTGCGTCCCTAATCCTCCCACCTCAAATAAATTCACATCATCATTCCGCGCATGCCTTTTGTAAACGAATGTCCAGCCTTAAGGGCAGTTCAGTGACCGAATGACCAGTGCCCAGTAAGATTGGACTACAATGTTACCAGCCAAGGCTCAATGACATCGTTGGTCATGTGGAGGTGGACGAAACCGATGGGGAGTTAGTAGGCGATGGTGGCGATGATGACGATGGGTGATGATGACGATGGGTGATGATGGCGATGATGTTAATAATCAAAGACACGGTGGTCTTTATAATGTTATGTGTCTCTTTTATTTCATGCAACAACAAAAATACATGCATATGTATGTGTGTAATTGAATCGTAATTTTCTTTTTCCTCCTTAAGTCCTCCTCCTCCTCCCTTTTCTTCTTTTTCTTCTTTCTCTCCTCCTCCTCCTCCTCATCCTCCTCCTCTCCTCCTCCTCCTCCTCCTCCTCCTCCTCCTCCTCCTCCTCCTTCTCCTTATTATTATTTTTCTTTAAATAAACGCTTAGTTTAGTGCTTTTGGGGGTGGGTAAGGAGGGGGTTGTCGTTTGTGTGCTTTGGGTTTATTTTAAAGATATCATTTCGTTATAGTTGTTGCTTTGGGTGCACGCTCAAAAACACAGCATAATATCATTACTGACAAATTGAAAATACCATTGCTAAAAATAAAAATGATGTAAATATGTGGGTCATAGTTTGTCATTGCCAGACTCTCAAGATAATTGATATCTATTATTTCAAGCGTCGTGATCTTGCTATTCGGAGAGAACCTATAAAAGTCATGGCATTGTTTATTCAATATTGGTGGTTATTTATAACTAAATCCTCCTATCTGCGTTGTTTGACGCGAGTTAAGTAGTAGTACTACTCACAATAATACGAAGACCTATGGACAATGTAAACTAATTATTTGAATCTATGGTTCCCGTAGGCATCACGTGACGTCAAAGACAAGCGCTATGAGAAGTATAAATACATATTGTTTGGTTGTTTGAAAAGACAATGACAAATAGACAATACATTTCCTTTATTCATCCCTGGGGAAAATGTGTCTTTAGGGTGTACTCAATGTGTAGACATGCATAAGCCAGGCGTATGTAGTAGCCATAGGTGTTTACCCAACAGCTATAAAAATGGTGGGAGTTTTACCAAAGAACAGACCATGAGTAAAAATAGATTATATAATATAGATTTCTAATTAGCAATATAATTTTAATTCACCCTAAACCCAAAGTTATAGTCTAGTCTGAGCTGAAATTGCACAGTCAACCATATCGTCTAGACAATGGACTCGGTGTCAAAGGTATTGCAACAGAAGATAATGATGTAATCATTCCTATGATATTAATAGTATATTAGCATATTTATATATAATCGCGATAGACTTTGTCCCCAGTGCTATGACCTCATAATGATATGTTGCAATGTTGTAATGGCCTCTTTGTTACCAATGATATCCTGTTATTGTGGAACTCTCGTCTCATTGAACGTGGTGTTAGTCTTCAAGTTGTTATTGTCATGGGAATACACTCGACACGTCATTTTCGTTTGTTTATTATCAGTTGTGACAACTCCAACAGTCATGGCAATGTATTTACAACCCTATCATGTTATCATTATCTTTCAAAAACGCCTTATATGACCATCCTTGGTTGAAAGTCCACGAGTAGTATATCCATTTGAGAAGTAAACACCGCACTCTCGCAAAATACACTATAGCGAGTGGCATAATCATATTAATATGTGCAATGCTGAAGGATGAACTCTTCCAAATGGTATTGGAAGGTATGAAAAAACAAGGGAAAATGGTATAGCTTCAAAGTTAAAACATGTCACAGAACAAAAAACGTTTCGGGTCTCCCCTTCACCAGCCAACAAATATACTACAAAAAACACACAACACAAATGTACGATAGCTCACAAAGTCACAGAATAGTATGGTCCGTGCGGTCGGGCGACCAACTAAGAATCTCCTTTTGAGGACTCCTCGGGCACTGACCGACTGGGAGCGGAGAACAATGAAACAAATACAACAAGAAATTACATCGGAGAAAAAATAGATTTGAAACTGTCCCCAGTTTGATGAATCTATCTAAGAGCGATTTATATTATACTATAATCTAACATAAACAAAGTTGATAAAGTATTTATTCACAGTATTATTTATTACAATGTAGTGGGCTCATCACCTGCTCGTCTTTTATTCCTGATGCAGAGTTGTTGTTTTTTCTAGCCATGTGTGAGGTGATGAGTGGCGTAAGTCCTCATTGACATTTGGATTTACTTCAATTTGTCATTTTGTGATCCTTCAGAGCTTGAATATTACCGGCCCCTACACTGCTTTTTGCGGTATAAAGTGGACTCGATAAACAAACAAAAGTATTTATTATCTTAAGCGGCGTTTCTCTAATGACCAAAGGTGAAATAATGAGTCATTCGTGGCGCGTTTTGTGAAGACATCCTTGAAATGTGATGATTAACTAATCTGATGAAAACGTGGAGCCCTAATATAATGTTCAAGGGTTGAGATAATAATGTTATTGTAGGCGTACCTGTCATTCTAGTATTATTAGTGTATATTGTAAACAGGCCTGATTATATAACAAACTCGTGGGCGCATAACAAGCAAACATAGCAATAACAACTTCCAAGATAACTATGCTAGTTCAGGGTCAATGCACGTCACACCAAGTATGAATCACCATCCGCTGTCAAAGCCCAACATGGCCATATTTTGCCAACACTTTTGACTTTTGATTAATGTATATTTGGCTCCAAGGTAGATGAGCATGACATTTATCTGGTCACGTGGTAGCAACAGTCCGTTCCGTAACAAAATGGACAGACATTTCTACGATTTTCTCAAAGACTATACTATGAAAACCCCGGAAATGTTGCAAGCAGTCTTGATTGTTAGTGACATAACATTACAAATCTTCGATGATAAATTATTAGCATTTATGAGGTTTCTGCAGCGCCAGATTACTTTTCCATCTGATATATATTGTCCACCCCGGACATTAGAAAAACACGACAACTTGTTAATCTTCCTCACCTCCTCCTCTTCTTCCTCCACTTCACCCTCCTCTCGTCTTCCTCTTCACCCCCCCCCCCTCCCATCATCTTCTTCTTCTGCTACCACTACTACTACTACTACTACTACTACTACTACTACTACTACTACTACTACTACTACTACTATACTACTACTACTATTACTACTACTACTACTACTACTACTACTACTACTACTACTATTACTACTATTACTACTACTACTACTACTACTACTA
>JARFNW010132441.1:0-11255 GCA_031763155.1 Dirona albolineata | reverse complement strand
GTTGACCTGCCTCTCGGCAACAACCAGCGACTGCACAACGGAAACCGAGGTCGCAAAGTCGTTGCCCAGAAGCAGGTCAACCCCACCCACAGGCAACTCATTAACAACCCCAACATCCAGAGTCTTTACAGACTCACCAACAGTTATTCGTACAGGTATAAGGGGGTAAGTTCTTGTAGCATTTATCCCTTGGATCACCACACTTCGGTCAGATGTAATAGGCATATCGGTGTCAATAATGAGCAAAGTCTGAGATGCCCCCGTATCCCGAAGGTACTGTATGTCCCTGGAGCAACCTTCATATTCAACCACGCCCGAGCCCCGGTAGCTGCCGAAAGAGTCAGCAGGTCCCAGACCTCTGACCCCCTCAATTCCCTGCTTACAACCTGCCCCCGGATGACACAAACTCGTCACCGGAGCCCGGGTCGCAAAACTAGAGCACGCCGCTACTGCACCCGTCTTGGTCGGTTCTCCACTAGGACACACTTTGGCTAAATGACCTACTTGCTTACACTTAAAACATCTCAACGCGTCAGGTTTGTGTTTAGCCTGACCGTCTGCCTGGTTACTTGACTTAGAAGGAGGTGTGTTGTGTGGTTTGTTATACATAGGCTGTTTCTGTGATGTGTGAGCATTGTTACTCTTATTAGGCTGGTTGTTATTATTAGTACTTGGGTTTGCCACTTTCCCTGCACTCGCCGCATCACCTCGGTGTCTAGCAGCACAACCCCTAAGGAGCGAAATTCTCTCATCAGCCAGATCTGCAGCCTCATACAAGGTCTTAGGATGTTTCTCTTTGAGGTTTAGGGTGAGCTCCGTACCGACACATCCGAAGAACTGCTCCAGCAGGCATAATTCCTTAAGCGTGTCCAAAGAATCTATCCTCTCCGCTCGAAGCCAGTAATTAAATGCATCTGTGAGATCTCTAGCATATTCCATAAACGAGCACTCTTTACCCTTGGACATCTGCCTAAATCTCAGCCGGTACGCCTCAGGCTTCAACTCATATGCCCGGAGGACGGCAGCTTTAACCTCATCGTAAACCTTACAAGTCTCCAGTGGTAGGGCGTCATAAGCCTTCAGAGCCTTTCCCACAAACTTGCTGGATACTAAAGCCGCCCACTTCTCCTCCGGCCACTCATACTCCTGGCACTTCTTTTCAAATCTCAAAAAAAATTCTGTTACACCTTTCTCGTCAAAACTGGGCACTAATTTTATCAAATGAGACAGTGATTCATGACCCCTTGCTCCTAAATTACGACCCGTTATTTCCACCCTCGACTTCTCCACCTCCATCTGGGCCAAATACTTGGTAGAATCAGCTTCTGCCTGAATTCTAGCTAACTCAGTTTGAGCTTGGATCTTCGCTAACTCAAGCTGCAGTATCATATCAGGGGTCAAGCCTTGAGGAGGGGGTACACCAACATTAACAGGGGGAGAAAGACCGACAGACTGCGCACCAACTTGCCAACCACTACCAGACTGGGGAACAGTAGGCTGTGTGGCAGGCCTAGAGTCTGAAACGGGGGTAGAATGGTAAACCTTGTCAGAGCCGAAACCCTGACCACCTCTACCAGCCTCACCCTCCGAGCACTCACCCACCAACAACCTCAATAGCACAGGTCGGGACATGGACCCAGTCGCATTATACCCCAACACCGTTGCCAAACACTGCAACCCATATCTA
The DNA here is from genome assembly GCA_031763155.1 of Dirona albolineata. Lineage (NCBI taxonomy): Eukaryota > Metazoa > Mollusca > Gastropoda > Nudibranchia > Dironidae > Dirona > Dirona albolineata. The sequence continues at coordinate 9,568 of JARFNW010132441.1, read as the reverse complement.
TCCACATTCAGTAGTCGCTCACTTGACAAGGGGTGCTCTAAAAATTGCCGAGCATCTTCCTCACTCTGCACCCTAATGTCACCCTGCCTCTCTCCACCATGCCGTTCATCAAAACTAGTATTCATCGACATTATGCAACAATAAAATTCTCCTCAAGAAAGAAAAAAGGTATGTCAATATCTCCCTATCCGCGCCAAGCAGTATAAAAAAAAAAGCACAAAAAAATCTGCGCACAGGATAGTCCGACACACCAAAAATAATCTGCAAGTTACCCACCAAAAAATGTAGCTACCTGCAGCACAAAAAACAGCCGACCCAACAATATCAGTGAAATAAATGCAATCAAAAAAAAAAATAAAAAATAAATGACGCTCAATATTTCACTGGATACAACGCTTTCCTTATTCCTCAAAAAATCCTGGTTCTAGGTCGCCATTGTTACGATGTGGGCTCTATCAAAAACCGGTATACTGCAGGGGCACTCGTCTGGGTAATTACAACAGCCTATTGTGCAACATAAAACGCGCCAGACCCCTCAGCTATACTGCCCAACGTATCAACGCCACACAACCACTGTATGGCTCGTCTACCTTACAGGTGACACAGTCCTCACTATCTCTAGCAGGATCTCAAAGCAATCAAATAAACGAACAGCCGTAGTAAAACAGTATAACTCTCAAGCAGTGAAATGACAATGTGAAATCCCCGATACTAAACTAGGCTGTCCTAAGTCCATAGACTTTTATTAAGTTACGTTATTCACAAACAACACCCCGTTACTAATTAATAACAAAGAGATATTCTTTAATTAATTGAGGGAATACAGGAAAGCAGATCTCTGGCAACAATGCATAATATACAGGAGCACAACAATAATGTGGGATATTAAACTTAGCAACAGAAAATAAACGTGTGGTCGAACACAACCCTCGGAGCCCAGAAGTAGGCTAACCGCCAGTGCACTCTGCTACACCGACAACTACTATAATAAAACAAGCTCCGATCAATATACATGCAGGCAATAAAACATTGGATAAGACAGACAATAATGGAGGCTAAGGTCGTTACAGTATTTATTCCATGAGGTCTAGTCTGGCATCAAGTTCACTAAGGTGGAAGAAGAGTTAGTAGGCAGCTCCTCTAGCGACACTGAATTGTCCTCAGGTTTACGTTAAATATGAAGGGTAGCTCTCTTGGTCTCATCGAGTCTCTAGTACTCGATAAAACCCTGGCGTACCTCAAAGAAAAACAACGTTTAGACTAACGAGAAGCTGGGTAGGCTCTTGCCCTCACAACTCGCCTAGTCTAAACACCTGAAGGCAAAACAGTATCTTACACAGCCACCTTATTTCCTGTGTCGTACAACGAGTAGACACACATAGCTAGGAAATAAATATATCGTAGAACAGAGCACAGATCTAGCCACATATCAATAAAGACTGATAACCCTCATTCACTCCAACACAGCACAGTTAAATCTTGTATCCCTTAACCCCGACTGAGTCCCAGACTAGCAGTCAAAATCCCACCCCCAAAATACATATAAATATTCTCAGAGTTGATACAGGATAATACGATAGTGAGTCAATGCAAAACTTCACTAAAGGGACTGGCAATGCATTTGAAAACAGATCAAAATGGATAGAAGTAGAGAGAGGGCAGTAGAAGGGACAGAGAGTGTGAAAGAGTAGAATATAGGAGGTCAGGGGGAGAGGGGTCCTGCAGTGATCAACGATCTAACTCAACTGACGACGAGCAGAGAGAAACGGAGAGACGAACGTGTGAGAGTGACGTCACGAAACAATCCCACCAATAGCGAGCGAGCCACCACCTACACACCTCTCAGGCCAACCAGTAGCAAGACAGTCGGTCCACGGGGGGTTGGCGCCATCGAGGCTGAAGCAGACATTTCCCACGCCCGCTCCCTCTCTGTTCAACATCAATAATACTATAACAATCATTTTTATGCTTAATAAAATATATTAGACTTCGCTGGCTTGAAACAAAACTATACTTGGATACAATAAAGCAACAATGATACACCAGCCGAAGACTACACAATTCTAAGTTGACATAGAGAGATTTGGCTGCCCCATGGCTAACCTAGCCGAGGAGAGCAAGCAACAACAGGGCGGCGGACGTCACACCCCCCCTAGGTTTATCAAAGTCGACCTTAGGAGGCTATGTTAAACCGACAGTCCGCCCCCAACTCCTCACCACGGCCTAGCAAACAACTAGAACTGTACAGCATACAACATGATTAATACATAACTTACTCTAGCAAAACAAAGAGTTTTTATAGTAAATTTTATAGTTTTTTAAGTATTTTTGTTCGGCGTTACAATAGCCTATTTTCCTCCACACACAACCCTCACATCCTGTGGACACCTATCCAGGGTCGACCACCACTGTGCTGGGTGCAGGGGCACAGGCCTCGCAGACTGCGAGCAACAGTACCACGGACAGGTGAACAACACCGCCTGTGCCACCCTGCCAGTCCCCAGACACAGTGCCAACGCTGTCAGCATCCACCACTGACCCGTCACAATGCGGTCGAGTGTTACTACCAACACCACTAGCATCAGTCGCTAGTTGAAACGTCTTAGTAAAGTCTGGAGCCTTTAAGATGGGATGAGTGCAGAGAAGATGTTTCACAAGCTCGAAAGCCCTCTGACACTCAGGCGACCAGTGAAACTTCACTTTCTTAGATAATAGATCAGTGAGAGAAGCGAGCACAGTAGAGTAACCTCGGATGAATCTTCTGTAGTATCCTATCATTCCTAAGAATCTCATGATCTGGCGCTTGGTTCCAGGTCTTGGGAACTTACTTATAGCCTGTACCTTGCCAAGAGGGGGGCACACCTTGCCTAACCCTACCACGAAGCCCAGGTACTGCACTGTGGCTTTAACAAAGTCACATTTCTTTAAGTTCACAACCAGCCCAGCCTCATGTAACTTCAGAAATAAGATCTCTAAGTGCTTGCAATGAGTCTCAAAATCATTATCGTATATTATCACGTCATCGAGATAGACGGTACAATTAGGAATCTCGTGTACGATATTGTTCATCAGGTTTTGAAAAGTAGCTGGTGCATTCTTGAGTCCATAGGGCATAACATTACAACGATATGTTTTCCCGTCAACGACAAAACCGCATACTTCCTTAGCCCGTTCCGACAGAGGCACCTGCCAATAACCCTTAACAAGGTCGATCTTAGATAAGTACTTAGCATTGCCTATTTTATCTACACTGTCATCCACGCGGGGCAAAGGGTATGGATTTGTAGGGGTTAAGGTGTTTAGCCTCCTAAAATCAATGCAGAAGCGTACTTTGCCATCTGGTTTAGGCTGCAGCGTGACTGGTGAAGTCCACTTAACCCGCCCTTCCTCAATCATTCCCTGCGTGATCATGTAGTGAATCTCCTCCCTCAAAGCTGGCAATTTGACAGGAGGAACGCGATAGGGAACTGATTTGAAAGGGGTGTGGTCACCTACATCAACGTCATGCACCGCCTGAGTTGTGAGACCTGGGTGCTCAGCAAAGACAGAGGGGTATGAGCTGAACAGGCTATGTACAGCATCACGCTGGTGCTCGGGCAGGTGATGGACAGCCTGCATAGCCTCCTGTTCAGTATTCCCCGCCCACTGCTCTGCTGATTCAATACAGTCCCAGTTAACCTCTCCAGCAGCTTGACTGTCCCTGCCTCCTTCTCCTCCTTGACCGCGGCAGGTCATCACAGGGACAGTGAGGGGCTCTGAAGGGCGTCTCACGAACTCTTTCATCAGATTTATGTGGCATAATTGATGTTTCTTACGTCGGTCAGGGGTTGCAACCAGGTAATCTAGGTCAGAGATTTTTCGCGACACCACGTATGGCCCACTAAACTTGGCTGCTAATGGGTGACCAGGCAAAGGAAGAAGCAACAAAACCTCCTGGCCCACCCGGAACTCTCGTTGCTTTACATGAGTGTCATACTGGTGTTTCATCTTGGCCTGCGCATTAACTAGATTACGGCCTGCCGCCTCCATGCAACCAATTAGCCTTTCTCTACTCTCCAGGACATACTTTAGCACCGACTCAGGCTCCTTCTCTCCCTCCCAAATCTCGCGTACTACACTCAACGGTCCTCTCACTCTATGCCCAAAGACCAGCTCGTTGGGACTGAAACCCAGACTCTCTCCTGGTACTTCACGCGCAGCAAACAAAACATAGGGCAACCCCAAATCCCAGTCAGACTCATGTTCAAAAACAAAGCTGCGTAGCATACTCTTGAGGGTCGAGTGCCACCGTTCTAGCACCCCTTGGCTTTCAGGATGATACGCTGATGACACCACGGCCCCCATACCGTGAAGTTTAAGTGATTGTTTAAATACATTGGACATGAAATTACTACCCTGGTCTGACTGGATCTCACTAGGGTACCCGTACCGTGAACAGTACAACAGGAGGTTTCTAAGAACTGTCTTCGCTGCCCCGTTCTTCATAGGGTAGGCATCTGGATAACGCGTTGCCACATCCATCAAAGTCAACATGTACTTGTTTCCACAGCTAGTAGGTGGGAAAGGGCCAACCAAATCAATTACAACTTTGCTAAACGGTGGACCGACAGCAGGGATAGGGAACAGAGGCGCTTTCGGAATAGTCTGGTTGGGCTTCCCTGTAACTTGGCAGGTAACACACCCTGCAACCCAAGTACATACGTCCGCCTTAACCCCAGGCCACCAAAACAGCCTACTCAAAGCCGCCAATGTCTTACGCTGACCTAAGTGCCCTGCCACTGGTACATCATGTGCTAGGCACAGCAAGCTCTCACGATACTTTCTAGGCACTACCAATTGGTCTACTACCCTTGCACCACCCTCCCACTTCGATTGGGGTTCTAGAAATCTGCGATAAAGTACACCCTTCAACCTGAAGAAATCCCCTGGCTTCGCGTCACCGTCTTCCTCGAGTTCACACGCCCCATTACTACAATTCTCCAAGTCCTTATCCAGCAGCTGTTGCTCACGAATATCATAAGGCGTCAATGCGTCGAGGTGTTGTTGCAAAAGCGCATGACCCCGGCTCGCGGGCACGGTAGCCTTAATATTCCTCCCTGCTGCTCTTTTCTCGCGTGGGGTCTCTTCGGGCTCTGTTACCTTGTCCACCACACCGGGTACAGAGTCAACCCCCGCGTTTAACACAGGTCCCAATATCGAGTCGTTAAGAATTGCAGCAGAGTCAACCCCATCATTTCTGCCTTCAGCACAATCTTTCAGACCTTTCCTCCGCTGTTTACGAGTTATAGTAGGCTGTGCACCGGAACCAGTGGAGCGAGATCGGGTCACCACGCAGGCCATCTCCGTCTGCTGGCACCTCTCAACCCACTCACGATCTTCCACACTCACGTCGGCCGCCCTCTCGGCAACGACTAAGGGTGAAACCTCGGAAGTAGGCACCGCAAAGTCATTGCCGAGAAGAAGGTCGACGCCCTCAACTGGCAAACACTCGACAATCCCCACATCAAGTTCCCTGCACTGCTCTCCTACTGTCACTTCAACTCTGACTAACGGGTATGACCTAGTAGCATTAATGCCCTGCACTACCACAACTCTTGCCGCGTTAATAGGCTTCCCAGATATGTTCTTGAGCAATGTTTGCGAAGCCCCAGTATCTCTAAGCAGATTCACTTTTCGTGGCACACCACCCCAGCTTACAACCCCGTGTCCCCTGTGGCTGTCAAAGGTGTCCGGGGCAGGTTGCGAGCCTACCACACACCTCTTCGTCGCGTGTGACTCCACTGTCAACATCCTACCCCGGGCAGATTTGACAGCTTCAGGAGACACACCAACACGACAAACGCACGACACTGGTCTGGCAGGGGGGTTGCCCGTGCAATCTCGAGAGTAATGGCCTAGCTTCTGACATCGATAACATTTAATCTCCGCAAGAGGCTTCTTTCCTGTTGCGGGTAAAGAAGGGGCCTGGCCTTTGGTAAACGGGAGAGGCTTGTGCGGTACTGTATTGACAGGTGCAATGCTTTTACTATTATTATGGTGGTGGTTGGTGTTGTGTGGTTTGTTGGTGTCCTGATTACGGTTGGGTGGAGTGTAGCGCCCCTTATGTGCTGTCTCGTTACGTTGAGCAGCCCCGCAACCCCTAATCAGGGACAACCTGAGGTCAGCTATCTTAGCAGCTTCCTCAACAGTTCTGGGGTTCTTCTCCTTAATATTGAGCGTCAGGTCTTGACCGGTGCAGCGATAGAATTGCTCTAGGAGGAACAGCTGTTTAACCTCTCCCATAGTAGTGGCCCGCTCTGAACGGAACCAATTATCAGCAGCATCGGTCAAATCCCGGGCATGTTCAGCAAAGCTAGCCTCACTCTTCTTTACAACTGCCCGGAATTTTAGCCTGTAGGTCTCCGGTTGCAACTCGTAGGCCCGGAGCACAGCCTCCTTCACCGTCTGGTAAACCTTGCACTCTTCCAGAGATAAAGCATCGTAAGCCTTGAGGCCCTTACCCACCAGACGTGAAGATACCAAGGCCGCCCATTTAACCTCCGGCCAATCATGTTCACTACACTTCTTCTCAAATCTCGCAAAATACTCCGTCACCCCAGACTCATCAAATGTTGGAACAAGTTTAATTAAATTAGAAAGTCCATCCCCTCTAAGACCATGACCTAGTTGCCGTCCAGTAGTCTCCACTCGGGATCTCTCTACATCTCTATCAGCCTGATATCTGGTAGCCTCTATGCGTGCCAGTTCAACCTCGCGATCGTAAGCCAATCTCTCTGCTTCTCGTTGGTCAGCCAAAGCCAGTCTCTCTCTCTCTACTTCTCTATCACGAGCACGCTCTTCTCTATCACGATCCTGCTGTGCAGTCTGCAACTGCATCTTAGTTAACTCCAGTTGAAATACCATATCAGCTGTCAACCCCTGAGGACTAATACCCACACTAGGCAACACTGGACTAGAAGGACACGTAGGCAAACCACCCCGCCACTGCGAATCAACTTGCTGCATCGTGCTAGGACTCGTTGGTCTAGGCCCTAAGATAGGGGTAGAGTGGGATGGAGGCTTGGGGGGAACCCCCCGATCCCCCACTCCACCCGTCGCCCCACCGTCGGCACCCAACAGACACGCCACCAAATCTTGCCTCGACTGACTGTCAAAACAGTCCAGCCCCAAAACCGTGACCAAACAACGCAATCCGTAACAATCAATGCCCTGCAAGCGCTGTTCTGTGAGAGGTGTTTTTACGAATTCCCTTGCGTCCCTTTCTCCAGAAATCATCCTAGTATCTTCGTAAACCTCAAAAGGCTCTTCACTAGCCTTCACTGTAACTTGTTCCCCCATAGATGTACTGTGAGTCATGTTGATGGCTGTACAATTGCGGTTATGAAAAAAAAGGTATTGTTTCCCCGGGCAATGTTACTACAAAAAAAAAAATGTTCAAACAGCTAAGTTACTTTACTTCTCTCGCACTGTAAAACAATTCTGTAATTCCTCCAATCAGCACAGTATCAAAATACACACAAGAATTATATCCCCGTAAAAGGGCAACATGCAAAAATGGTTCACTACTTCCTTGGTACTAGTCGGCTCTGTTGTTAAGACTTAGCACAAGAAATCCTGGTTTAAGGTCGCCATTTGTTATGACTGGCTCTGGAACATAATACTCGGCTCTTTACACTCTGGACTATTAATAATTAAATGGACCTATGATGGCAATACAACGCTGATTCCAGACCGAATAATACTTCCCCAGCATATACAAAGCCTATTCACAACCAACAGAGTTATTGCCTATGGTATAGTAACCCTAACTCGGTGCAATAGGTACAGTCAAGAAGTAGGCTGTGCGCTCTCACTCCTTCAGGCAAACACAAATGCAGTTAATAAAAGGGTAGACTCAAGTAATTTACGTTAATAATAAGCTGTACACAAAGGATGTTGATAATAAGCAGCAATAATAAGAATCTAATGAATAGCAAACACAATACACGCCTGCATGAAAGAACGTGCGATATTATAGTCCACACACAAACAGACAACTGGGAATCTTCTTAAGTTCAGATGCTGTTAAAGAATTCCTCACATAATAAACCACATAATGCATGTCATCAAATATAATAAGTGTAGAACAATTCTGGATACTGGGCAACACACATGAAAGAAAACAAATGGATAAATGACGAATGTAAAACGCCGATAGCCTAGAACCTGTTACAACAAAAAAACCCAGTACGCCAGACTGGGGAAAAAGATTTAAGATACAAGGGATTATCTTATCTTTGTGAAACTTACAGATTAATACAGGTAATAATACAGGCTATTCGTCAATACAAAGAAATAGTAGAAAAGACTCGTCCTTGCCCTACTATAGAATTTAATGTTATGTGCCACGAGTTGAAACAAAATCAGAGTCCTATGTATTTACCCCGCCGGTCTAGCTAGTACGTCAGAGCAAGAGTTTTCAACTCTACACACAGTTTTGCAACTGAGGTTCGACATCAGATGACACTAGTCTAGCCAGGCATTGATAAATAACAAGGAACTCTATTGTGAACAGATAAACCTAATGCAACAGACCAATCTCATCAAAAACTCGAGATCGCTGCAATACTACAGTACATGTAAATATCTGTGAGACAACCTTCCTCAGAGAATACGACAGGTCGGGAATGCAACCCAGTTGCAAAACCTGAAGGGGATATAGTGAATGCAAAGATCCTGAAGGGATATGAAAAGGTAAGTTAAAATCGTAAAGTGAAAATAATGAATTCAAGGGAGAAGGTGTTGCTCTGAGGAAATCTGATAGCTGTCTGCCAGTCCACACCGCTTGGAGCCCCTGCCTAGTGCGGGAGTGACGTCACAACACTGGCCCACCAATCACGAGCGATCGATCACCGACGTCATCACCCGGCCAGCCAATGGCAAGTCACTCGCGCCACATTGCAAAAGGCGCCCGTGTGTCTGGCCCCTCTCTCCCTCTCTCTCTCCCCTCACTCTTTGTTCTCTCATCATACATCTTACAAAACTAATGAGAGAGGAGGATTATAAATAAACATATTAAATATAACCGCCCGACCTGGCTAAACAATAAGTAGATATTCTGGTAGCCCAGATCGGGACGGTTACTATAAAATAAACTAGAGCTTCATAGTCCGTCTCTCGAGGAAACAACTGCCCCAGGGCTACTGCTAGACGATGTTATCGAGTGGGTGTGAGTAGGAGAGGAGACCTGGGTTGCGTCACACTTTTCTCCTCTCTTATAGTCTTGACATAGTTGTTTCTAGCATTCTTGTACTCATCCCATTTATCCTCAGTGTGTCTCCTTCTTACTTTATTCCATGCAGAGTCCTTCTTATTCTGGGCAATGTGACATCGCCAATTGAACCACTCCTTCTCCTTTGCCAACTTTCTATCCTTGAATATTGGTACATATTTATCCACCCCCTCCCTGTAAATCTCCAGAAGCACGGTGTATTTTAACTGAATATTTTGTTCCTGCTCAACAAGTGCCCAATCCACATTTGCAAAGTATTCCCGTAATGATTCATAATCCGCCTTGCTATAATTTAAT
>JARFNW010132440.1:0-20774 GCA_031763155.1 Dirona albolineata | reverse complement strand
AAAGACGCCAGGCCAGTCGTCGTGTGTCTTTTCACACTGCCGTGTGTGAAGATAATTTTATAGTCGTCAGATTGTTTCGGCTGATGTGTGTTCCACTACCATAATGATTTCCCTTGTGTGTGTTCTCTAATTACTGAGTATGCGTTCTGACTGTGGTCAGTTTTTTTTCTGAGAGTCTGTGTGTATTCGATCGTTTGCTTTCAGTGGAAAAGTATCAGATCAAAAAATCTGACGGCAAAGGGTGAATGTGGGGTTCGTCTACATGTGTATTCGATAGACTTACACACACTCGTCAACTTGGACCGCTGTACTGTAAGCAAAGCGACACATAGTGTGTTGGTTTCGGCTGTAAGCGATTAGAATGACAGTAATACTAGCGCAGTATTCATGTACACAGCAACTCTGTGTGTTAGGTCACATTTATTTTGTGATTACGAATTGAATGGTGCTGCCTTTAAAAAAAGGGGATAACCATTATCCTACTGCTTTCAGCCCATTTGAGGAAAAAGCAAAAAGTCTGAAATCAGACGAAATCTGAAAGATTTACACCCCTGCATTAATATTGCACTAATCACTAAGGTGCATTTGTATGGCAATCAGAATCTAACAAAGGTAGGGAGAATTCTGAAATGGATAAAACCTCAATACAATTGATCCATATTATTACAGTTATTACTAGTACTAGTAGTAGTAGTAGGCACTACCAGCCAAACCCCTCAAAATTCAAAACCAAAAGCTGTGTTTGAGTTTGAGAGTGTCATATATACTCCATACCTAACACTTTACTTTTACATATTTAGTTGTTTACTGACTGGTGCTTGAGGAACTTTCAAAGTAAGGGACAATCTAAAAAAAAGTAGCATGGCTTTCAATTTACTTTAAATTTAAACAATCAACAATCTTAATCTACACTACAAAAGTACATGTCTACCAAATCTTTAATCATAGCGCTGCCGTTGGGACTTGGACGTGGATACATTGAAAACAAGGTATTCATATTCATATTATATCATTTCTTCATCCAGTTCATTTCCAATCAATGACAATACACCAAGTCCAAGTCACCAAGCAAAAAACTGACAAATACTTCAAATTCAAATACCTAGCTAATTGAAATTGTCCTACTATACTATTACTATTAATAATATACTATACTATACTAATGGAATTTATCAAAAAATCTGGAAATTGTCTCCCCCACATCAATTTCAATTCTTGTGTGTACTGGCAGGTCTGAGTCTCTGCTGAGACTATTGAATCATATCATACTCACTATATCTACATAAAAAAATAGAGGTTAGACGTCGTAGAAGTGACCTGATACTTACTTATATTAATATTATATTATACTATACCATTTACAGCAAATTGTCAATGTTTACATTGCCTTTGACTCATTGACTAGTAAGTGTCAGTGTTGAGTGTTGTTGTTATTACCTTATTATTATTATTATTATATAATTGCAATCACTTGCATAATAATAAACAGAAACACTACACTGAGTTTGAGCAGTAACACAGTAACTATTCATCAAAATCAATGTACCCTCTTATACTTAAAGTTAAAGATTCAATGCCCTACAATTTACACAATGCCATGGGAATATGAAGACCGAAGAGGGCATTTTAGCCAAGGCTAGAAAGAGTAAGGCAAGGAGTAGGCTTAGCTTCCCCCCTCAACAAGCCCAAGGTGTAAAAACCCCATAAAACGAGGCCATGCCATCATTATTATAAAGGCAAAGCAAAGGGGAAAAAAAGCCTCGAAAGATCACGAAAGATTTTCAAAAGGAAAACATGTTAAATCGCCTACTTTCACATACAAATCAAAATATAAGTCACTTGTTTCAAATAAACATCACATGGAGAAGAATATACCAACGTGAATTCCAAGAACAGGGTTAACCAAGTGTCCCCTCCACAACAAAGACTGCGCAATTGGCACGAAAATAGAAACGTCCGCCATGACGGTTGTCGAACATTTGGCTCAAACCGCATTGGCTAATCCTTATTTCACAAGCTACACTCGAAAATAATGAATGATAGAGTGGATAGTCTTTTGATATAATGTTCTGATTATCAAATAATTATAAGTAAATCAATACTTACAAAGGGGAGAATTAGGAAAATAGAACTGAAAAATATACCCCGATTGGCCAGAAGAGGAATGTTTTCCTTATGAGACATAACTGACCAATGAAAGCATTGTTAGTAGGTTGGAGCGCCGCCTGTTCGGCAAATTCAAGGTCATCAAGAGTTACTGTTCGTTCCTGCGCCCTGTATTTTCTATTGTTAGTGCGCCGCTCGATATTTTTTCAGCATCGAATACACTGAAGTGCTGGAGGTGAACTTGCAAAAAATAGATTCAGTTTGAACCAACTAGGTTTTCACCTAGTTGAAAAAGCGGTTGAAAAGGTCGAGGCTAAATAAGTAGCTTATGAAATTAATAATCTATCTGTCAAACGATGTTTCCCTATTTCCTATTTTGATTTAGATGTGAGATTCATAAGCTGAGTACTTCCAATTTGAGTATTTATTTTCCTCAGTGCTAAGACGAAGAAAAACGGTGACGCATTGGGAAATAGAAAAAAAACCAAAACAAACCCCGGCAACAACCAAAACAGGGGACGGCAAAATCAAAGGCTTGAGGGTTGGGTCGAGGTGGGGGGTGAGTGGGTAGGGTGTTCAAGTATTGACAGCTTTTGAGATTGTGTTTCGTCTGATAAAGCGGTGGTGATTAGGATAATAATAGTAATATTAATGATGATAATATTGATAATAATGATAATTATAATTATAATCATTATGATGATAATAATAATTACATAATATAATAATAATTATAATAATATTAATAATAATAATGATCATAGTAACAATAGTAATAACAATAATAATAATGATTATTTCTTTCTTTATCATTTCCTTTCTACCTAATGATAATAATAATAATAATAATAATAATGGTGAGAATAATAATAAATATAACCTTTGATATCAATTGTGCATAATATTATAATGACTATCACAATGACACTAAGGTAGCTATTTATTACTAAGGTCCAAATAGAATTACGTCACCAAATAGAAGGAACAAAATAATAATGGGACCAAAATTAAATAAAGTTAATATTTATGTAAACGCTTGTTTGCTTGTTATCTGTTCCCTTTAGAGCCGTGATTAAACAGTGTAGGGACCAACGCTGTGTCAGGCCGAGGACAGTGTGCAAGGCAGAAGGCATATATATATAGATGATGCGCAGACACAGGTAAAGCGTACCCAGGTAAAGTGCAAGTCGGTGCCTCACTAGTACACATGGCCTGCTATAGATCTAGAAAATCTATGGATCAAAGTTTTTAAGGCAAGCAGGGGATCAGCCCACTATGCTATATGTAAATACAATAGTAATAAAGGTGACCTGCTAAAGCTATGCAGACTTGAGTGAAAATTGCTTCAATGATTGACAGCACAATTACAAAACAGCGACATTTCGACCAACAGGCCTTTGAAAGCGACAATTAACAATAAACAATATCAAGCCAAACATAGTTGGGGCTGTATGGGGTGGGAGCGTGGGGGAGCGAGGACCTGAAGATCAGAAAAACAATATTATTAGTTAGTATTGCTTTGGGGGTCAGGTAAACAAATAGAAGAGATAAGCAGTCTATATAATATTATTGTTGTTACATACGGTTGTAAGCAGCGTTTGTCCTTGTCCAAAAATTGTATTCGCGACTAACAGGCAGCTTGTGGCGTATTACGTGTTGAGTGTTTCGTTGCTTACCCGGGGTAAATATGCTACTGTGTAAAGCGCTTAGAACATGGTGATGATCGTGGATAAGCGCTATATAAATGCCATTTATTATATTATTATTTATTACATACAACAAATAAAAAACAATGCAACTATCTGAAACATGATTGTGATTAAAATTCAGCAAATCAGATTGAACTTGAACTCGAAATGATAGTAGGATTCCGAAACAAATTTTAGAATGTAGGCAACAAGGTAAATTATCAAGAGGTAGACCAAAGAAAGTATGGCAAGAAACAATATCAGAAGTGATAGAAAGAAGAGGGTGTAGGTACTTGGATGCAAAGAGGAAGACTCTGGATAGAGATCAATGGCGAAAGTTTGCCCCCACTTAACTTTACACCGAAAGGTAGAAAGGAAATGATAAAGAAAGAAAGCTTTATATTCATTCTTTTTCTTAATGATTTTCCTTCTTTGTTTCTTTTTATTTCATTCCTCCCATTCCCCATTTGTCTTTTAGAGGAGTTTGCACCCCGCACCAATATTTTCAATGTAATTTCCCCATTTTGTTTTGTGGCTTGAAAAACGCTTATGGCCAAAATGTTGCTAGTCTTGTTTTGTTTTGATTTGTTGTGTCCTTTAGAAGCTGCTCACAGATTCCCTTTTCAGTCAAGAAGAAAGTACCTTTAGCATGCGAGTGAAGTGTTCTGTCGGCTCCTCCTGTACAGTCCATAAAAGTGGTCTGCTGATATTGAGGATTTCCAACGTTCTGTTTTCTCTTAACACTGTGGCCAAAGCGATTAAACATTCTATTGTCTGTTGATAAATAAAAAATGTTACCCTCAAATTTTTGGTCCCCGAAAATGAAATACTCATAACTGACACTGACATTATATTTTTGTTATGGCATCATGTATGTATTACTTGTATTGTTTAATTAATTTGCTAAGCGCACTAAACATACCTTTAAAAATCTGAAATTGGTTATTTTGAAACCACGCTATTTAGAAACATCTTCTGAAAAATCTTCTGAAAAATCTGAAATTGGTTATTTTGAAACCACGCTATTTAGAAACATCTTCAATAGCATTTATTTCTAAATGTGTCTTTCTTTTTATTCATCAAGAACAATTGGTGTCTTTTAGTGTCAGGTTTGTATACATGTCTGTTAGTGTAAATTGTAAAAGTTTCACTGTTACAGATGAGAAACTAAAATGGGTATTCATAACATTACATGAAAAAGATAACTGTTAGGTTGTGTGCGATATAACCCACACAAAGATGGGTTTACAGTCTATAACAAACAAAAAAATAGCCAATAAGATACTGACCAGATCAGTATCTCCAATATCCAGATTGGTCAAAGTCGTGTTAATCTGCAATGCCTGGGCAAAGGCCATACCGCCCTTGTTGCCGATCTTATTGCCATTCAGTCTGAGTACTTTGAGCGATCTGTTTCTCTGGAAAGTAAGTTAAGACGAACAATAAAAACTCTCTCTCTCTATATATATATATATATATATCTCTGTCTCTCTCTCTCTACCTCATTTTTTTCCTTCTGTATTTATCTATCTACATATGTATACCTCTCTCATTCTTTTGCATCACTTTTTCTCTTTTCTCTCTTTTGGTCTAGCATTTCCTATAAACACCTTCATGTAATTTGTATTGCATCTTATAAACACCTACATGTAATTTGTATCCTATAAACACCTAAATGTAATTTGTATCCAAAAACACCTACATGTAATTTGTATTGTATCCTATAAACACCTACATGAAATTCGTATCCAAAAACACCTACATGTAATGTGTATTGTATCCTATGAACACCTATGTGTCATGCATCCTATATGTACATGTAATACATCCTATATAAATACCTACATGTAATGCATCCTATATATACCTACATGTAATACATCCTATATAAATACCTACATGTAATACATCCTATATAAATACCTACATGTAATACATCCTATATAAATACCTACATGTAATGCATCCTATATATACCTACACATAATGCATCCTATATAAATACCTACACATAATGCATCCTATATAAATACCTACACATAATGCATCCTATATAAATACCTACATGTAATGCATCCTATATAAATACCTACACATAATGCATCCTATATAACTACCTACAAATAATGCATCCTATATAAATACCTACATGCAATGCATCCTATATAAATACCTACACATAATCCATCCTATATAAATACCTACATGTAATGCTTGAGCAAGTGCAACAGCCCCTTCCGCTCCAAAATCATTACACATCACATTGATCTCTTCCAAAAATGTGTTTTCCTGTGGATAGAAATATATAAAAGTTAGCTTTATCAACATCTGCATGCCCACAAATAATTTCTTTTACATAATTGTTTACAATTGCTCATTTGTGAGATACTTTGGAGAACTCTACAGATACAGATACAAGTGAAGATCAGTGATTCTAGGTCTTTGTTCAACATATGTTTTGTACATTAAGAATCACTTTAGATCAATGAACAATATCTTAATGTCAATTATGCATGGAAAAGTCCCTCTCCCGTCCCCTTTCATAGTTTAAAAAAATGATAGTAATCAATAATATCACCAAATTGGTCTAAGATCCCATTTTTTAAAAACTTCCAAAGACCATGGTCTAAGGTATAGACTACTGTTCTAGATTTGATTCAATAAATATCATTTTCAAGTCATGAAACACAGCATTCTTATTAATTATGAACAAAAGTGAAAAACAGACTTGAAAAAACTCCACAGACTTTCTCCAATCAGATATAGTAAAAACAAAAACCTAAAACTTACAGCTATTAAATTCCCAAGAATTTTAGCTCCACTATCTGTGATGTCGTTATACCGGAGATCGATGCTTCTGACAAATTTGTTGGACTCGAGTGTTTTTTTCAAAATCCTACAATCATCATCGTTGATATGGGTGTTGGTTAGTTGAGGATGGTTGCCCGCCAGATACAGGTGCATGTGTTCTTGAAACTCACTAAGTATGGGAGAACCAAATATGAGGCATTGATGAATTCAATATATAACAAACGTATTGTATGACACATTATAAAACAAGAAATTAATGAGCAACAATTGGTTTCAATATACACTCTTATTTCATCATTTAAGCATTGTCAAAATTGTTAATATAAGAAGAATTAACTTTAGAGACTACCAGATTGAGTTTTGAACATAATACATTTAAATAGGCTCTAAGAAAAAGTTACCATTGTGAAATATAACAATAATTAATAGACAAGTTAAAAAAACTTGCGTCCCTTCAATTTGCGAAAAGGATATAATTGTAGTTGGCAAAAATGGTTTCCTTTTTCAACGCCAAATCAAAATCCTCAAATAGAAAATAAAACATAGTTTTTGATGAGTCCAAAAGCTCTCTTTGTCGTCTTGTTGTTGTCAGTCCTTAGTGTTATTAATTATCGAAAGCAGGTTGTGGTGGTTTGGACATGTAAAATGGATAAAAGATGACTATGTTGGGAAAAGGGTGCTGCAAATGGAACTGTTGATTGGGGAATCAGGAGCAAGGCAGATTGATTTGACCGTCGATGGTCAGTGTTGGGGTTATGTGGAAGAGATGGGACCTGATTGGCTTGGCAATATGGAGGGCATGCATTTGTTGTAGTTGTAGCTACCTATGCATCTTGCAGGAAGAGACAGATTAAATAAATAAAAAGATGTCCTTATTATATCATATAGCACATATATCCAATATACTCCTTTTGCTGTCAATTATTGAAACTAATTAACATAAACATACTCTATATTTTCACTCATGTCAACATAGCTTTGGCAGGTTATCTTTGTATATCCTATATAGACTCTGCTCATCTCACATTTCTGTCTTTATTAATATGTTCTATATTTTGTTACTTGTTTTACACTTGAAGCTATACCAGAATCCTTATTTTGCATTCCTCTTGTCCATATTGCATCACCCTAGCTGACAACACACAGCAACCATTGAGATAAAAGATGTCCAAGGAAAAAAAAGGATTTCCTCTGCTTCTTTCTAAACAATCAATGACTGAATACTAGGCTTACAATGTTACCCAGATAAAAAAGAAAATTGTACTCACAGTAAATACAACAGTCATTATAAGTTGACAGCAACACAAGACAAAATAATATATATGCCACAACAAAATATAGATATGAATAATATAATACACATCACAAAGAGCTGAAAACAAAAGATAAAAGACATCAAAACATAATTGAGTGTTCAATATGATAGATAGTTGTGCACTGATGCAATATAAAGTTTAGGAAAATGTTGATATATGAATAAAAATATGCATTAAAAAAAATAGGTAATAAATATATTTCTTTTAAAACCCAGGAAATAAAATATAGGCAATAAATGACAGATTAGAGATAGGGAAATGTCAATTTAATAATAGAGGAATCCCACAATTTTCAAAGCAAACATCTTTACACGATGCAACAAACAAGTATGTGGTCGGTGAGGAAAGCATTAGAAGCAAAAATCCAGGAGTATTGAACCATAATAAAAATCTTCACTTTTCCAAAAAAGGGTCTATAAGCTTTTCAATATCAAAATATATTTTGTTTGCCGACTGTGGTTGACCGTTCTTTTTTTTGTTTTTTTCTTGAAACAAAATATGATGGGTAAAGCAGGAAAGACAAAACAAAACAAACCAAAACAATCCCAAACAAAGCAGAAAAAAAATATGACAAAAAAGGATACAAAAGAAAGGGTTACTAGATAAATGACCCGGTTCTTAAGAAAAAAAAAGATACAGGTAAAATGTGTACATGAAGAATATTGAAACCATTTCCCTTATACAACATTGTGCGTCTGTCAACAAAATCAAATACATTTTCATGGAATATTTCATAAAGGGTGTAAAAACTCAAAAAGATGATGTACAGATGGTGTTAAGGATAAATTGCAAAATTGACAGTAGGTACTTACTCATCCTGATGATCACTGTACAAAACAAATAATAAGTAGTTTGTGCCATAAAATTGGTGTCTCTCTCTCTCTCTCTCTCTCTCTCCCTTTTACTGCCTCTCATTCTGTACCATTTTCACACAAACAAACACAAAAATGTGCATATATACTCATCTTGCACACACTGATGTCTAAAATTTTACAATCTTATCTCTAAAACAAGCTGATGAAATCTTTTAATTCCCTTTCATTGCAGTTTGATTTAACAAATGTTCTAAAAAAAGGAAAAGGAAAAACATTTGCTCCACGAACATTATTTCTTTAATTAAATTTAGTAATTACTTACCCTTACATTATGAATTACAACTCATACAGCACACGTGTTCTTCAGTGCATACTTCAATGTTAATAATAAAATCATCAATATGTACTACTTTTCAATCAGTAAAGCTTTGTAAGTTGAGCAGTTGCAATCTATCACCCCTTATGTCAAGAATACTTCATCTAGGAAGAAACATGCTCTAATTGTCATGAATGGAGCTGAACACTAAAAAAGACCCCTGTTCGGAATAGGTACACATATCGTGAATACGACTTTAAATATCATTAGTCTATTACACTTAGATCTGATTTTCGAGAAAGAACCAGAAAAAGCTATTTGTTGACACTGTTAAAGTCAAATAATATGACATTAATAATCGTTAAATAAAACTTCAAAATAACCCCCCAAATTAGCCCCCACCAAGAGACAAATCTTGATAAGAGTGGGATTTGGACTTAGAGTTAGAGTAGCTAAAAATAATTAATCATGTGTCCAACACATTGTGATCACCCAATGTGAAAATTATTGCTGCATTTATATATTTACATTATATCTATAATATGGCAACTCACTGTTGATAAGAAAAAAAACAAGTATAATTTATTACCTATCAACAAGTGGTGGAAAAAAGTGAAAAATGAGAACAAATTAATTCTAAAACAAACACAACAATTTTGGTTAATGCTACCAAAACCAAAAATCATTTCTTCATCATCAAAGGACTATTATCCATTGATAATTGAAAAAAAACAACCCAAAACACAATGATGCATTTCCCATGTTTATGTTTTGCCAATAAGACATGACATTTAAAAAATGTCATGGTCATGATTGCAATACATCAAGAAAATTATGAGACATACACAAATCCAACGGAAGTGTTCCCTATCCAAATCTGAATCATATGGAGAATATGTCATTTAAATGATAGGACTTTCATTTATTCATGGTTCATTTTCTTTACATCTGTATCAATTATTGGTTATTGTTACTTGCTTGGATGTACTTACAAAACATTGTTCTCCTTTTCTTTTTCAAGCATCTTGGCAATATATTCTGTTTGTGGCAAGGACAACTCGACACAAGCTGCCTCAAACATGATCACAGTTGAGTGAATGTCCGACATTTTTCTCTCTCTCTCTCTGACTCTGAGGAGAAATTACATAAACATTTATTTATTGCAAGTGCAAGTTTTCAGATGAAAGCATTGACTAACTATTTTACCTCTCCAAAAAAGTATTAACTTTATACAACAATGTGCAGAATATAAGTTATCCTTAGACTACCCCGTATTTTACAACAGTGGAGCAACACAAAAGTAAAAGCACAATAATGGAAATGAAACGATTATTATTTTTACTTTTTGCAGTATCAGTATCAGTATCAGTAGTATCAGAATCAGAATTGAGACTTACTTTCGATGTCAAAATTCAATAATAATAATGACGCATCGACTATTCTTGATCAAGCAAAAAATAATGTCTTTGTGAATTGGAGAGGAAAACAGCTCTCAGGGAATAGAAAAGGTAGCTGGAACCAAAATAAATGATCCTGTGTTTACAATTAAATGTACGGTTTCCCTTCTCGGAGAACCACCACCGGAAACTTACTACGCTCGTTGCTACAACAATGATGGGAGAACACTCTGCTGACCACATTTTTGTGTAAACAGGAAACCGATAAAAATAGTGTGAAATAAAAAATTCGGAACTTCTCAACAAAAGTATTTATTGTTACAATGGCGACAGAACTTTGCAAGTGAGTTAATAGGTTACATCGGTTTCGAATTATATTCCAATCAGTTATCTTCATATCAATATATCAGGCAAAACCAATAGATGACAAGGTCACAATGATCACAAAACATGTCTATGACTTGACTTTGCTTACTAAAAAGAACCCACCACATTCACATCAAATTACTTAGTTGGTCGCCCGACCGCACGCACGGACTATCTATACTTTTTTCTGACTTTTTGAGCCATTGAATTGTGATTGTGTTTTTTGTAGTTCGTTTGTTTGCTGACGAAGGGGAGACCCGAAACGTTCATTGGTTTTGTTTCTTTCTTGATTTGAAGCTATACCATTTTCCCGTGTTTTTCATACCTTCCATTTGGATTTTTAGCTTCTGACAGCCCTCCCTCCTCATTCCTCTCTGCACTGACACTCCTCAACTGACAGTAACAACAACAACAGTAACTTAGATTATCTAGTAACTTTGTACTTTGTGTGGGCTTTTTTTTTGTACTCTTGACTTGACTTGACTCTAGTTCTAGAACTAGAATATTCTGTATGTGTGCGTTTTAAATTGAAATAAAAGTAAGGGTAGTAGGCAGATACATAATTTTATAAAACGGTGATGATATTAATATTAATATTATTAGTATTAGATTTAGATAAAAGCCTTCCCAATGTCCAATGCCAATATGAATTCTCTCATTTTTTAAAGGCTTTTCTCTTGGACCATGTGTGTGTCTATCTATGACTATAACTATAAATATAATCTACAAACTCTAAAAACTCACTCTCACTAATAATACTAATACTAACCTAGAGTTAGAGTCTAGAGTTAGTGACTCTAGGTCAGGTTAGTCGGTCAGTAGAGAGTGAGTTATACCACCGGCACCGGAGCCACCCCGCGTCCATATTTGGTTGGAATCATCCCACTGCTGTCACATGATCATGGTGATCAGGGCCAAGGACACATTCGTATACACCGTGTCCGTAATCTACATACTACATGTATGCTTTCGCTTTGTGATGCAAGTAATTTTGAAGTAGCGGACATTTGTTTTTGAATATCTGGAGCCTTAGCCTTAGTACACCTAGTATGTGTGCTTTCGCTTTGTGATGCAAATAACGGCCATTTGTTTTGAAATATATAGGTTTTTATTAAAGAATTTTAAGTGTCTGTTGAGTTTTCACACCACGTTCATTTCACATTTGCGCGGTCACCCCATTTTTTTTTTTCATATTCATTCTTGTATGATCGCGCGTGTTTTGGTGCCTGTGTTGTTTTTGTGTGGTCATAAAAGTTGCACACTATTGTTGTTAAAAGTTGTTATGAACCCGTAAACCAAACAGTCGACAAAATGTCTCGCCCCGTGATCATCCTGTAAAACCCCTGTTTGACTCCAGTGAATCTTTAACTTTTTACCTAGACCTAACGAATCGTAATAACGTCCCAGCGCAACCCAATGTGGCAACTCGGCCAAATCACATGACCCACCTCCAAACCTGGTCCTGTTTCACTTTCGACCTGGTCTATTTTCACCTCTGAAAAGTGGAATTCTTTTGCCCCGGGTCGTAGGAAAACGGTTATAAACAGATTATCGATGCGCAGAATGGCCTTGTCGTCTGCTCTGACTCTTTTGGTTTGTGCAAAGAAAGTTTAAATGTCAAATGTGTCGATTTTGAAAGTGTTAAACTTTGCTGGCTCTAGTCAAATACAAATAAAAAGTTGGCTGTGAACTAAGATAAAAGTTGAACTGTAGAAATAAATTTTCACAGCCAGAAATCCTAACATTGATGCTAGATATATTTTAATGTAGAGATTTATTGAAAGGCTCCCAGCGGCATTTTTATTGAAAAGCATTCCATATGCAGTGGAACCCCTTGATTAAGACTCCAAATTTCAAAGTTAAAAGGTCTTAATTGAGTGGTGGTCTTAATTAAGGGGTTATTAGTTCTATTAGCCTACTGTGTATGATACATGATTGTCACTGTTTAGATATATTCATATTATAATGTGTGTCTTATTTTTTTAAAGAGGAAGACATGATCAGGTAGAAGGGAAGAATTTGGATTGATTTTAGGACATCAGTTAAAACAAGCAAAAAAAGAACCAAACCAAAAACTAGGAAAAATATAGTGAACCTTTTCTTCCCAGACCTTTCTTGTGTCCTCTGTCTAACTATTGATTTTGTCTCTCTTTCACAGCAAAGCTAATGAAGAGTATGTTGAGGAGAATTATCAGAAAGCAGTTGATGTAAGTATATATTTAAAGTTTTTCTTAATGAACAATGTTGATTTTGGCATACACAATTTTTTTCTCTATTTTTATCAAAACAAGTAATGAAACCTAAAACAATGTTTACTTTTGCAACCCAAACATTTATGAAAATTTTAATTACCTCTTTGGTAGAAGAAAAAAATACTTATATAGATTTAGCAAATTAAAGAACAAATTTATGATAATAGCCTTAATATTTCAACATAAAAGTTGAATCTCTATTTTCACAGCTATTGAAAATTTAGCACTTATTCCATGTAAATTTCATTTCAGCTTTATACTGAAGCTCTTGCATTAGAGGACAAGAGAGATGACATTTATTGTTTTAGAGCCCAAGCACATCTTTCCTTAGGGAATACATCAGGTGAATGGAATATCTTTGTTTACTATTTACTGTCATGTCATTTATGCAAGGCTCATTGAACTGTCGAGAAAGCAAGTGGATAGAAAGAGGTGTTTATTTCGCATATTCTGTGCAGTGAGAGATGGCGGTGGGAAGAGTAGAGAGAGAGAGAGATTTAAACAATGATTGTCGCGGCCAAACAGTGTACACAATTCTACAGTTGGTGTTGACAAGCAACATTTATCGTGGCTACTGAATAGACATGTAACTGCGTAAGATCTAAACCAGTCACGACACTATGTATTGGCTCACCGGCACTTGTGTCCTTAGGTAAGACACTTGGCCTTGCTTACCTTCTATCGGAGATGGATGTTGAATTCTGAGGTACCATCTGTTGTAAGCAGGGTTGTCCTTGCCAAAAAAAATTGCATGTGTCTAACAGGCTGCGTGTGGTGTATGAAGTGTTGAGTATTCCATTGCTTTCCTGGGGCAAACATGCTACTGTGAGCGCTTAGAGTATGGTGATGATCATGAACAAGCACTGTATAAATGTACATTATTATATTATATGAAATGATCATGTTTTATACGTTGTTACTCAGTGTTTGCAATCTTTGCTTTCCAAATTTTTGTGAAGTTAAAGTAGATTAGAAATGATTGAGCATGTTTTAGGACACTGGATAGAAGACGAACGAAGATCGGATATGAAGGGATTTATTTTTCAAAATGAATAATGGCATTTTTCAGATTTAAGAGTTTATAATACAAATATGCCTATATAATCTCTCTTGGACATGAATGGAAAATCTGATTTGTCTTTAAACAGGTATAAATGCAGTTATTTGAGAGATCTTAAATAATAATGATAATAATTTTTAAAAAGGGCCTAATCGTTGATACAGTTTTGCATATTATCCGTTCAATGAGTTGTAATACAGTAATTTGTTATTTTTTTAGTTTTAGAATGACATTTTGAATTCTATGTTTTTGTAACTTAAGATATTTCTTGATTTTTGCGGTTTTTATTCTTGGTTTATTTTGTTTCTACGCTTTCTAAAATGAATGTATCCCAGCATTTATCTGATTTGTCTCCACAGCGGCTGTGAAAGATTGTGATGAAGCTATCAAATTGAACAAGAATAACCAAAAGGCCTATGTCAAGAAAGGGTATATATGATCGTTCCTGATGATTTTAATGATAGTTTTTGATGATTTGTTTGTGTTGCGTTGTTCTCCATTTTCCTTGTAAACAGCTTGTCCGAAACACCTGCTGTAGGTCTGTCCCAAAATGGTGTCATGCTTTAAAAGTCGTACTAGGTGTAGTTTGTCATGATTTGCATCTGCAGTGTGACACCTTGAAACCAACAGAAAAGTCTAATTCTTTATAGAGACTCATGACCACCACGTATGTGTGGACTTGAATACTGGGGCATGAGCTTTGTGAAAAGGAAATTTAGGTTAGGCAGATCTTTAGTGCCTTGAGAAACGCATAAATCAAAGTTAGCCTTAGAATAGATTTGTATGCAGCCTTGGTGTTTACCCCCCGGTCATGTAATTTGAGATCTTGTCACTTGATATCTGGTGAGAAACAATGATAGAAAGACTTGATTGGTGAACTTTGGAAATATGTTTGGTGCCGGTTGTCATAATGGGTCTCCAATATATAATTAGATAGATTATTTTTTTGTATATTGATATGATGTAATGAAATTAAATGAGTTTGTGTGTGTGTGCCCGACTAGAAATGAAACCCTCATTGTTACTCACATTTGCTCAAGAACCTGTATTGTCTTGGTGAATTTACTTGAGCAGATTCTCTATCAATCACATCCACGTAGTTTGCCCATTTCTTCCCATACTTCCGTATTTGCATTTTTCTTTTTGTCAGTTCCTGTCCTTTAACATTTTCCTCTTTCTTTTCTATTCAGAACTGAACTTAATTTTTTTTAAATATAACATTTCCCTCTGTTTAAATTCTAAACCAGATCCATTTTACTGAAGTTAGACGATGTTTTACAAGCTCAAAACGTATTTAAAGAAGGACAGGATCAGTGTGGTGAGTTTTACAGTTTTTATGATGTTTACAATTTCAGATCTGGTGTGTAATTTATAATGATACTGTAATGTAAAAAAAATACAAGAGTCTTTTCGAGTTTGAAATAATTTTATAGAAATGTTTGTTAAGTTACAGGTTTTGTGATTATATCTTAGGGTGTCCTAAATGATAAATGACATTAAAAAACACTCTTCAGTGTTTAGTATTTGAGATTTTGTTGTTTTTATTAATATTTTTAAGTTGGGGGAGGGAAGGGGCTGTTGTCCTCTTTAGATTTGAATTATAAAGCTTAATCTGGTTTGTCATTTCTTTTTAAAAGGTGACAAAGGTTTTGACGACTGGCTTGGCAAAGTTGAAAGCCGGATGAAAGGTAAGAAGTGAATGTGCAGTCAGATAGTGTTTTCTTTTATTGGGGGACCAGAGTAATGATTTTTAATGTCCTGTAATTTTATGTTAATTCCAGTGCAGTGCTTTGCTATTTGGTATATTGACAATGATTGGGAGAGTCCTATTGTATTAAATCTAAAGTGGAGTATTCTGTTTACGTTTATAATCAAGACACACCATTGCTATTCTCAAAGTTACTATTTAAGTTTATTGTTCTTTTTATATATTTTGATCTTATTGTAAATATATTTGGCCTTTTTTCCCATTTTATTTTCTCTTTTATTTTTCTTTAAAATATATACATATTTTTCTTATATTCTGCTTTACTTTGGTGAAAAAATTCCTTGTTTTTGTACACACGAAACAAAACTTTGATAATTTGAAGAAAGCTAATTGAGTACGCTAATAAAACTCTTTAGTAATTGTCAGCAGTCAGAATAGTCGTTAAAATGGTACAAGCAGTCTAGTATGACCTATTTAAGTGGAAAAACAACATATGTCGTGACCACCTATCTTCAATATGTTAGGGGAGCACTGACAATTGGTTATTATGAATTGAGTTATTTATTTTAATATTTATTTATTTCTGTTTCCATTTTTTTGCAGAACTTGGAATTGGCCAGTCAACACAAGCACCTACATTAAAGTATGAACCTTCAATATTGACAACAGTGTCGATTGTGTTGATTATGATTATTTTATCCTATCCTACATTTTTGTACAGACATGATTATAAAGATAAAGATACCTTAACCCTCTAGTGCCCAACTTGCCAAAGTTGGCACATCATTTTTTGTTGTTGTTCCCAATTATGGCACTCACTGACATTTTTTAGAATATAAGTTATGACATCTAAAAAAGCCGGAAACATGTCTGCCTGTCAATTTGCAGTGCATACTTTTATGTAACAATTAAATTGTTCAACCTAGGAAATCGACCATTGGGCACTAGAGGGTTAAAGATCTTAAACTAATCTTGAAATTATTAAACATGTCACTTACACAATATACTATACTTCCAACAACAAACATATTTTATAAACATATGTATATTAATATATTCAATGTCTGGTAAGAGCTTGTATCATAAAGCGATGAAATGAATGGTGAGCAGGTACTAATGGTAAATGGAATAATTGTAGGAAAATGTTGCAGTGCCAAAAAGTGACAATAGAAAAGAAGACTCGGAACCCTTCGATTTGGAGATGGCTCAAAGGTATGGTGTCAGTCTACTATTGTTGGCAAGGTGGTGGGCTTTGTTGCAGGCATGGGTTAGGTCCCCACTTGCAGTGAATTGTTTTGTATTTGTTTGAAAAGATAAAACAATGTTGATGTACATTTCAAAATCTTCATATTGCTTTCTTCTTCTGAAACGTTACCGGCCGCATTCAGATACAACTGGTATCAGACACACACCCATGTGACTGTGACAGTGTTGGTAAAAAATGTCAAGAAAGAAGAACTGACTCTTGATGTAGAGAGCAGATCCGTAAGTGGCTATTGTGACTTTATAAGGATAGATACAGTCTCTCCAATAATTATTATGATGCATGAATATAACATCTAACACTGAAGTGTGCAGTCAGTATTGATACGTCCTATCAAGTTTTAAGGCCCCCAGAGCCGGTGCTCAACTAGGTTTCTATAGTGTGCAGCGTACATAGGAACATTCTTCTGGATTGGATGCTGCTCTTATTGATATCACCATAAAGTTGCTGTATTAGGGGGACTCAGATGAGCTAAAATCTTAGCTTCTGATGGACAAAATTATTTTGCACCAAGTCTTGCACTGAATGTAAATTATTTAGTTTCTGTCGCAAATTTATGTGAGAGTAGGTAAGGAGAAATGTTTTTGAAAAATTGATCTTCAAGTTAAGCTGTAATAAATAAGAATGTTCCTTTAAAATAATGATCTTTGGTTTTTTTTAAAGATGATTTTAAAAGTAAAATATTTTGAAGGTGTTTTTAAGTCTTTTCTCTCTCTCATTTTTTTATTTAAAAAAATCGTATTTGCAGCTAAAACTGACCATCAAAAGGGAAGACCAGGACAGTGACTTAGATATCACACTTGCACATCCCATAGCACAGGAACAGACGCAGTCAAAATTGTTTTCAACAAAGGTGAAATGAACTTGAAAATTATATTGATTTTTTCCCCCGTCTAAACAATGAATCTCCAGGAAAAAATATTTTCTTTTCATTAAATGTGAATTTTTTAAATATTTTACATACATGGAATAAGTATAGCACTTGTAATTGCATAAAAACATTTTTTTAAACGTTTTACGCATGCATTTTTGGAAGTAACCAAGTGTTCTCTTAAAATAGGTATTTTGATTAGTTACGTGAAGAACATAGATTCATTTTGATAATCTATATTAAATGGTTGAAGTATGTCCTAGATGACCTATATTTTTCTAGATTCAAGATGTGGAATTTGCTGAATCATTCATTCATCACATGAAATAAACTCAACTCCAGCATTTCAATAAAATTAGAAAAGTTGATGTAAAAAAGAATACTTAAGATTTCCATTCCTATATCTTTAAAGATAAAAATGGATTTTGATAAGAATTTGACAAGACAGTTTGAATGATTTTGTTTTGTTGGTTTAAATTAAAAATTCTAATCTTTTTTTTTTTATCAATGAAATCCCATCTTGAAACTGAAAGTTAATCGAATTCTTGGCGCATGAGCTTGATTTTTGTTTGTTATTTTTTGTTATTTTTAATTTTCTTGTTTTGTAATGAACAGATTGAGATCAAGATGAAAAAGCAAGAGGGAATCCAATGGGTGAAGCTGGAGGGATCCCCCGATGTAGTTGAGAAAAGCGTTCTACCTCCCTGTGCAGGTTAACACTCAAATTATTTTTCTGGGTACACTATGCATTTAAATTGCTGTATATATACTTGAATACACTTGAGTATATATACGTGAAGCTATACCATGAACTTTTTTGTTTGTTTCATTCCTTTTATTCATATTTTTAGCTTCTCATTCCTTCATCTCTGAATGAACATAATGAGTCAATAAATCTGATGTGCTGGTGTCTCATAGCACTATTTGTTTGATGGACATGTCCTTGGTATAGATAGTAGATAAGGCTGTTGCTTTGGAATGTTGGGGTCCTGGGTTTGTATCTTGGATGGGTGGGAAAAATTCAAGTGTTGAAAGATCTGTCTTTGGAACATTTCACTCTGAGGAATGTTTGTAAACCTGCTTTGTTCCGATGTCTATTTTGTGAGTGGAATGGCTGGTGAGCCTGTCAGAGAAATAAACATCTTGGTGAGAAGCGAGGGAGAGGGTAGCCACATGATGAATATAATTTGTAGTTTTCTGTTTCAGCTAGCATGTTCAGGTATTGTATACTCACAATTGAGCTGATGGTGCAGCGATTAAGTCTCTCATGTATCATTTGAAAGGTCGCGGGTTTGAATCTCGGTGGAAGCACTGGATTTTTTTCTCAAGACATTGATCCCCTCATAATAGACCTTAAAGACAAATTCCCCCTGGGAATAATAAAGGGAATTTATTTATTTTATCTATTTCTTGCATCACAACAAGTTTGTGTAAGGGTTCTATATTGTTTGGGTTTTTAAAAACGACTTGGCAGCTATGCGAACCCCTTGTGATAATGCTTTTCACTTTTTTAGAAATTGAAATGTCACACAACATAAGATTGTAGTAATCTGACACAGGTTTATTATTTTATTTGATAATATTGATGAATCTTGTGTGTATGCTTTCATTAAGTGAAACTACATTTTCAACGTTGATTTTTCAGTTCCAGAGGATGTAGAAGCACCTCGTTATCCAAGCTCATCTCATTACACTCGGGATTGGGATAAACTTGCGGCCGAGGTTACGGAGGAAGAGAAGAATGAGAAGCTTGAAGGTGATGCAGCCCTTAACCAGTTTTTCCAGAAAATCTATGCAGATGCTTCAGATGATACCAAAAAAGCTATGATGAAATCCTTTGTAAGTCGGTCTATTTCATCTTCTTCTTCTTCTTTTTCTTCTTCTTCTTCTTCTTCTTCTTCTTCTTCTTCTTCTTTTTCTATGTGGCTGGCTATTTTATATGAATAGGAAATGAGAAAGGGAGATAACAAGTTTGAAATGTTGATAAATTAATAAAGAAACGAATGTGTTACAGAGAATAATAGTATGAAAATGTAACAGTGCCAGTGAGGCATAGCTCAGTGTACTGTTGTGAGTTGGTTTGCTTTTGTTGGCAAGATGGTGTTGTCATGGCAGGCATGGGTTCGATTTTCCCTTTCGACAATTTTTCTCTTTTTTATTTACTAGCTCTGTAACATTTCCATCTTATTCTATTTACTATCAGTGCCTGCTCCATGTCCATGTATTGCAGAGAAGTTGACTCTACCCGTGGTTGGCCCCACATCTACCTGCTATCTTAACCAGAGGTTGATGTCTTGTAACAGCAACCAAAATTATTAATATTTTTTGTTAGTTGTTTTACACTTTTTCTTGCATTCCCTTCATTCAGATTTTTAGAATCTGACAATCCTCATTCCTTTGTTCAAAGAATGTATAACTGCTTTTTTTTTTATCATGATAGAAACATATTTTTGCTGTGCCATTGACACATGTTACAATTTATGATTATTTTTTTTCTATCTTGTTTCAGTCTGAATCAGGGGGCACTGTTTTGAGCACCAACTGGTCTGAGGTTGGCGACAAGAAAGTGGAAGTGAAGCCCCCAGATGGAATGGAATACAAAGAATGGGAACATTGATTTAGATTATTATATTATATAGTGGATGCGTTAAAGCTGATCATTTTTTTGGTTACCTTTTTTTTTTTATGTGGATGAATAAAGAGTGAAAGTAGTTTTCTTTGATTAAATCCTTCCATTTTATTTTTTTATGATTGACATGTCTGTTTCTCTTTTTCATGTCTTAGAAAAGAGACAAAAAATGTGT
>JARFNW010132429.1:0-11265 GCA_031763155.1 Dirona albolineata | reverse complement strand
TTCATGAGTTATCTGTTATCTCCCTTTGTTGGTTTGTGGTGATCACACAACACCACACGATGTTGCTGCATTATTCACTGTTTCCAGCCGTAGCAGGTTTCTTTTTTGTTTTTGGTGCTTTTTTTTGTTTAGTTTTTAATCTTTTATTTTATTTTCATAATTCAACATGGCAGAACAATGCAATTAACAAGATGCTGTCTTGTCATTTGTAATGAGGCGTGCATGAAGCCGAAGTTACCGTGCTTAAAGGCATGTAGTTTATTTATACAGCAAAAATTGGGTAAGAGCCATTTAGTGTGCTTGAGTCCGAACTAGCAGCGTGCTTAATGCCGGCATGTACTGTAACCACTAGGGTAACAGCAAAGTGTTTACCCAGTAAGATGATTGGTAGATTGCTGCCCAATTTACTAATTACTTAATATGTTTGGGTGCAGTGGGCTCATTGATCACCTACGCATCTTAAATTCCTGATGCAGTCTTTCTAGCCATGTGTTAGGGGATAAGTGGAGTTAATATTTTAGGCTTTGTTGATACAGTAGAACTAGCTCGGCCAGTTTTAATAGTTTGTTGGATGTGTAAGGTTCGTTGGAGCCAAGGGCATAAGCTTTGGTCCACCCCTATTACATGGCAGGATATGGCCTGTGGTACATTTATATAGTTTTGTTTCTTGTCAGCCGACAGCAGACCTTTTATAGTTCGAATTTCTACTAGATGTCTAAGAAGATTAGCAATTTTTTGTGAGCTTGCCTACACTTCTGGTTCGCTGGAACCAAGGGTGGGTCTGAGATTAGTTTGTTCGATAAAAGAAACTTTACCAAAGTCAATGAAGGAAAAAAACCAGGAATTTTTCGCTGTTCGCTTAATGCAAGGTTTTCTTTGAGTCCGAGTTGGTTGGATTCGAGTTCTACTGTATTTGGATTTACTTCCATTTGACATTTGCACACTTCAGAGCTTGACATTGACATATCATTCATATGGCTAGTCAGTGACCCCTCCACCCATTTCTGCAGTGTAAATGAGAATTGATTAACAATAACAAACATTCCTATAAGTTATAAGCTATAAAATACATGGATAAAAATTGCCTTATTTTTTGTCCACAAGGGCACTTAGTCTTCAGGCCACATTTAAAAAAAAGTTTGAATTAACCCACGCATCAGCCAGCATAGCACCACAATGTAAGCAAGTGTTAATTTCCTTGCCCAAGCAAATAAAATAAAAAATGCTGAAAGTTTGACTCGAATCTCTACCTTTGGCATATTTAGCACAACCTCTTAGATCTACCACTACCACTAAATAATGGTGAGATTTTGTATGTAGATCTTTCTTGTTTATATAATAAGGAACAAAAGCTGCAGATGAAATTCTAACAATACAATGATAACCTCAAACGATTTGTGAGTTAACGATGATCAATCCTCTACTCGACTAACATTGATCGACCACAATTGATATGATGTAATGCGTTGCGTGAGCTGTAGGCCGGGATTAGTGCAATTTGACTATGAAATAAACAGATTGCCCTCATCACGACCTCATTGCAGCAACATGTATGTCATTTGAACACTTATTTTGAACATCCAATCCAATCGATTAAGTCGCAGCTTCATTAATTTGAAGATAAACGCGACTGTGTGTGATGGTGGTGTTCAGGTGTGTTTCACTGCTGCGAGAAGAATTCGCGTTTGACTGTCGGTGTAATTTGTAGTAAATCTTTAAAGCATTCTACATTTTTCTCAGCTCTAATTTTGTCGGGTAATGCATTCCACAAGCGCAGAGTACTTGGAAAGAATGAGGCTTTGTGGCTGTTTATTCTGGAGTATGGTAATATATAGGAATTCTCCTTTCGTCTGTGGGGTTGTAATGTCTGTGTTGGCAGTGCCGCGTTTCCTTGTCTTCCCTTGTGCAGCATGTTCAATTTGTGCAACTTTCGCCTTTCTACTAACGGAGTCCATTTCAGTTCTTGCATCATTTTTGACACGCTATGCTCTCAACTGAATTAATACGTATATCTAATTTTTTAATATCATATCAAAACATCCACGGCGTATTTCATGAACAACTAGAAAGTGAAAGTAATTTTAATCTTTGCATTATCTTGTCTAAGGTCAAATTAAAAAATTACAAATCCCAAATTATTGCTCAGCTAGAAAAAACCAAAACCCAACTTGCACCTGGATGACATCAATACCTTGTGGGACTAAAATGACCTACTCTTTCTACTCATTTGGAGCACTAGCTTCTTTTATTCTTACGTTCAACTTCCTATTGTCAGTGTCAGTGTTCATCTATCACTAGAAAACAGGCTTAAAATTCATTTGTTGCTGCGGGCACACAAATAATTCTATTTTACACAAGTGCGATTTTATTTTATGATTTTCTTATACTGGTATGATAAGCTGTGTTGGTATTTTGATTCTGTCAAATTCTTGTTTGTGTAAAGAGCACTGAGCATAACCTATTTCTGGTAATGTGTTACAAATTTCAAAGGTGCTATGTATCATTGTTAAGATGACCTACCAACTTGGAATGTGGGAGTAAAAGTGAGACATGCCAGAGTGGTGAAGCCACCAGCAGATCTGCCATCAATGCATGCTCTTTTGGGATCGGCCAAGCCTTTAGAGACGAGATGATCCACTCCAGAGCAGCAATCTTCCACATCAAGAACTCCCCACCTGTCAGAATGGATTTTAATATCAATTGCAATAATTATAATAACGAATACCCATTTATAGAGCACATTTCCACAGCAGAGGTGCTCTAACTCTAAGTGCTTTACATCTTTCAAACATGAAATAATAATGGCAAATAACATTTTCTAATGACAGTGGCAGAAATGTGTTTAGGGGAAAAGTCTTCCATAAATCAATGGTAACTGTGAGTAATTTCATTTTTTGAGGATTTAAGCATCTCTTACATTTCTGAGAATGTTAAACATTGACATAGTCGCTTCTTTCAAATCTGTAACAAGAAAGATACTCACTCATTTCTCAGTCGATGACGATAACTCTTTCCATACCCAGTACTGCCTCGATAATCCACACAAAGGACACCAAATCCTCGACTAGAGAAGTATTGCAGTTTCAGATCCAACAATGTGGAAAAATTACCAGTTGGACCACCGTGAGCCCGAACAAGTAATGGTGGGAGCTCACCTATGAAAATAAAAACCAACAACCTAACACTAACAAAATACAGCTCAAATCTATCGAATCTATAACGTTGGTTAAGAAAAAATCTCTGAGCAATCTATAAACGTACAAACAGATAAGTTCATTCCATATTAATTCTTCTGCATAAAATTAGAGAGTAGGCCTATATATTGTCTTGTTTTAAAACATTAGATTAGCTTTCAGAAACTATAAAATATAATGGAAAAGAAAAGTAAGTTGTCCTCTCTCTTTGGAAAAAAAACAAGAATTTAACTTATGCTAAAACATATTGCAGTTTATTTCCAGCGTTGAAATTTATTTTAAAAATAGAATAAACTTATTTCTCAAGATTTAGAAAACATTTGCATCATCATTTTACCCTCAGGTGCTTTGAAATCTTTGTTGGTGGGAGGGTAATATAAGCCGTGGGAAGTTTCATCATTTGCAGTTTTCCAGCTGATCTTCTGGGCAACGCTAAAATAATTATCTCCAACGGGAGGTCTCATAGAGACCTTGATCACGACGACCTGAAAAGTTCATGATCAAAATAAATCGATGTGTAAGAGTGGTAAAACTTCAGCCAAATTCAGAGTGAGTGTTAGAGTAAGGCCTGGGTACATTCTTAGCCTGCATTTATTTATTACTTTAATGGATTCAATTTTGAAAAGAATGTAAACCTATAACTATGAGACCACAAAATGTAAGTATGTGGAAACTAGATTCTGAAAAAATATAAAAATGTCAATTGCAGATTGATTTAGTTTTAAAAACAACAACTAAAAAAGGTAATAGAACTCCTGAATGATTTTTGTTTGTAAATAGCAGGGGGAGATAACCAGAGATCGACCAAAGTAGAGAAGATATGGAGAGAAGTAATATAAGAAACTACAGAAAGGAGAAAGATTAAATTAGTTGATGCAAAGAAAAGGAGTCATGAAAATGACTTCTGGAAGAAATGTATTTATAGTTATTTAACCTAATATCTCACAATCTGAAAGCATCACTATCTAAAAAAGAGCAAACAATCATCTTTCGCTTCAGGGCTGCCTACTATAGACGCACAAAATATATCATGTACAAAATGAAAGTAGTGCCATGCCCAGAATTCCAGTGTAATGCAGCTTTAAAACTGTGTCAAACACTACCTCCAGTGGTGTTGTGAGCAGAGAAAAGAAAGGGCATTCGACCCAATACGACACCGTCCTCCGAGAAATTGTGGGGCACAACGGAGCATCTCATCACATTGGCCTCTCTTGTAAAAATACCTGTGTCATAATAATATTGAAACTAAATGAAAAAGAATGAATCTAACACTGAAAGGTATAATATGTATTAATAAAGAAAGAAAGATACAAACCTTTGAGGTGTCCACATCTACCCGAATGAGATGGGAAAATCTTGTTTCACTATGGGCAACACAGTACACAGAGGAGTTGCCTACCCATGCATAATGACTGTGGCTTGTAAATCCTGTATCAATCTTCTTGTATTCTTTGGTTTTTCTGTCCAAAAGTCCAAACGCCTAAACGAATTTTTAAAAAATATAAAATTAATAATAACAATTAATTCTTGTAACATGCAAAACAAAGAGCCAAAACAAATAGGTACCCCAAATAAACAAGGATAAGAAATCTAGTTTGTTGATGGAATTTTCATAAAATCACAAATTAAAAAAACAAAGCAAACCTTGGTACAATATTGGCAAATAGTCATACTGTCTCTGACATTTGTATGAATTAAGAGTTGCCAGCACCTAAAATCATACATAAAAAATTGTATTGATACAGTCCAGGCCATCTAAGTTAACATTGCTTTAGTTGATTTCCATCCAAGTCAAACTTTTTGCTTGGTCTCCTACAATACATGAGTAAAGAAAATATCAAAACGATCACATGACTCAATTTTTTTTCAGAAAATTCTATTTTTGAAATTAGCCCCCAAGGGTAATTGACTTAAGTGGCCTGGACTTTAGTTGATTTGATAAATGGTTATCAGTTAGAAGAAAGAGTTATCAGTTATTACCCCCTTAAAACTTGTTGCCATCCGACTACCATTTGGATCCAGAGCGTACGTCGTCCTTCCAAATGTCCACTGAGGAGCACCGATTTCCTCACTGACAGGGTGTAGGTTGACATGCTCCCCTGAATTGGTCACATGGTACAAGTTCCACCAGTTGGTCTGATCTCCAATGTAAAGCAGCTCATTTTCTGGTGTCCAGAAAGGAAGAACTACACTGAGGTCTTCGCCATTAGCGTCTTTCCCTCCTACAACCTGTAGAAAGAAAATATCTCAATAAAACATTTGGAGGGTTCACGTAAAAATATTTAAAAAGTAGAGATGAAGATTTTTTTGTAGAATTAATAACATACGAAGTTTAAACCAATACCTTTAAAAATATTACACTCATATTATATCCTTCAATTCCCAAAATCTGGAAAAAATTTTTTAAATAATTTGGTTCTAAGACAGATGCCCATTCACTGACCTGTATCATTTACATGTGGTATCCTAAAATGCTTTGAAAAACTCATGTACAAGGGTTGTCCCAAAAGTAACCGGAAAATGGTCATGGAAATAACAATTTTATTGCTATCCTGATGAAACATACAAACAGCTGCGTGTGCATTTGACTTTTTTCTCAACATAACCACATGACAATTGACTCATTTCCCCACGCATCAAGTGATACTTTTTGGTTTTTCAGATGATAGCAGATGGCTACAACTTGTCCATTAATCTAAGTTACTGTACCTTCACGGCTGAGCCTTCAACGATTTCGTCTCCAGATTCAGATAACTCAGCCTTCCAAATTGCTGTGCTGTCCCATGGCTGTAGAAAGGAATTACAATTTTTATTCTTAAATGTTCATAAATGTGGACTTTTAAAATACTAACTTTTATATCAAAATATTTCAAATCATCAAAAGTGTAAAAGTCACCTGAGGTCTGAAGACATACTTTGACATAATAATAAAAATCAAAAGGGAAAAGAAAAACAAACCTAATACAAAATAGAAACTTACCATATTTGGATGTATCCATTCGACCCACACAATGTATTTGCCATCAGTAGAAACTCTTGGACAACCGTAAAAATCAGCACCACTGGCCTGTGTGATAAATATTTATCAAGCTTCAATATTTTTTAGACACACATATAAATACTGAAATGGGATTTTCTTGTTTTGCAACTAAAAAGTGTAAATGAGTCAATACTCAAGGAGTAATAGTAATAGCCTGCATTAAATAGTATTTCTTTCACAATTTGATTTAGCAGTGATTATATTAAACATTACAAACCAAAACATGTTGTTCTTTGGTATCAGGGTTGATTGAGACGACAGTATTCTGGGCTTCCTTAGCACCTTCCTTGACAACCTCGTGGTCTTCTCGTACGCAATAAATTCTTGATTTCTGAGGCCAGAAAGAAACAAAAATGTTCCGATATTCAATAAAAAGAAGTGCTTAAAGTACATAGAATGAAGGACTTTTCTGAAAAGCTAAAATGTAAACAGTTCATTTTACCATGAAATTATTCATTCTTTTTCGCTTTCTTGGTAAATGGTTAAAATAATGACAACGCTTATGTGTGCAACAAAGAAAAATAACAATATTTAAGTAAAGTCTCCCTAACCGGAATTTCAAAAATCAAACAGATGGTCAAGCTTTTTAGTTTCTAGAGATCTTCTTTCACAAATGTGAGAAAAACGATATACCGACTCTGATACTATATGGAATGGTTCCATATCCATTTACTTTTAACAAAATTATGTGTAAGCGGGAAAATATCCAGAGAAATCATTACCAGTAGTTAAAACAAACAACACAGAAGTCTAAATCTTATAAACATATTTTGTAAGATCTATAAGAATGTTATGAGTTACTGAATGCTAAGATTGAAAGCCTTTAGTGTTTTAACTTTTGATAATGTAATAAAAACACAGTGATTGATCTTCCCCACTATACTCACTGGCATCATTTTGAATGTTAATAGTTCTGGGTTGAAATTGTCATCAGGCAAGCAAATCCAGACCCAGAAACTACAAACCAAAACTAACCAGACCAAAACTATCTTCCAACTAATTATGAAAAAATATAAATATAATAAATAGATATATAAAAACAAAAGAAGATAGCATTGATCTTCCCCATTGAACTATTGCTCTCAAAAGCATCATTTTGAATGATAATGGTCCCTGGTTGAATTTTGTAATTGACGAGACCCTGCATCTAAAAACCAAAGCCAACCAGATCCAAAACATTTTCAGCATGAAAGCAAAGTTAAAAAAAAAAAAGTGTATTAAAAGCAACAGAGGATGGCAAGTTACAGCGGTACAAAATCTGCCATCAGCATATCGATAGGCCTTGGTGGTATCCACTATGGCCTCTGGACTTGAGGTAGAACTATTTTGTCGATAGAGGACTTGATCATTGAAGTTGGAGAAATATACTATGTCCTTGTGCACAAAGAAAGCACCTCCTGGGGAAAAAAGAAAACGATATTGAATTTTTGAAGATCAGTCAACTTCAATAATGCAGTATCAATATTTAAGCCAAGATGGCAAATGAACCCATAAACTATCGGGTCAATATTGACTGTCTATGATAAAATATAGATTAAAATTTTGGGTGCCGTTTTCAATGCGATTTGCTTTTGTTTAAGGTCAAGCCAGTTCTAACTAAAAATGCTGTGTTTATTTTTTTATACTCTTGTTACTCTGGGGTCAAATTATGGAAAATGTTTCCTCTTATATCTTAGATACAAACAGAAGATAAGAATACAAATTCCATCCTTGAAAATCTAAACATGCTGATATAATACTATCAACTGTAGGACAAAAGAACAAAATTCAGAATTCAATTAAATGGAATTTTTTTTAAAAAGCGCACCTCCATATTCATGGACTCTAGTTCTTGCGTTGAAATCCTTTGGAGTCCATGCTTCAATTTTCCCAGATTTATCTGCCGAACAGATGACGTATCTTCCTCCTTCGTTGTAATGTATTTCACTCCAGAAGACTTTGTCTACAATAAAAGTGAAAAAAATATAATATATTTTTTCTTAATATCACACACTGAAGCTTGACGTCATATCATCATAACTACAAAGCCAAGATATGTGATGAAGTGTGAGACAAAAGAAAATAATTATTCAGAAGTTCCCATTTCTGCCGAAGCCACAGCACACTATGACTACAACAATTTTGACCACCCCACCCCAGCATCAACACCTCAGACTTGTGCATGTAATGCCATTAGTCATTCTACCTAAATTAGGGTGCATAGAGATACATACTTAAAGTGACACATAACCATCCATGTCATGTGTAGCCATGTTATTTTGTAAAACTTCTTTCAATATTTAAATTCAGTAAAATATATTGAAATCAATATAAAATAATTCACAATCACAAGACAAATACTGCAGTTTTGATTTGGCATAAATGATCCAATGAATCCAACAACAAAGCAAAAATACACAGAGCTTAGTTTTCATGACACTAAAATTTACCTGGACTTGAGGAATAAGTGTCAGTGCCCACGAGAGCAAACTCAACACCACTCTCAGTTGTCATTTGACTGGAAATCGGTGATTTCCATGTTCCATATGGAGCTGTAGCCATTATGTCCAATAGTTAAATCTGCAAATGCAACATTTAGAAATTTGTCGCGAATGAGTCATAAAAATTTAAGTGTTAATGCATTTCCAAATAGGTATCTTACAGGGACTATCCTTCAATAAAAAAAAAAAAGAAAAGCTACTTACATGTGCAATTGTCTATCATTATCACTTTTAACATTTTCATTAACACACGAAATATAAGTAAAAGTCAGTCTTAAATGGCCGAAGACAATATTTTGCATAACAACATAAGGCAGGGATAGGGTAGCGACATGGAGTGTTGATTCTAACTTCACTCTAAACAACATGGCATCTTGATACTGATAGGCAAACAAGCCTATAATCCCTACACTCAAATATATTTAAAACAAAAATCTCTGGCTATTTCTAAGGAAATAAACTGCCTATAAAAAGAACAAGCATTTTGTCAACTCGTTATTATATATATGATAATGACTAGACTGGTCATTAAAAAATTTGGGGCATTCTACAAGAAATTAGTGTAAGCAAAATATAAACCATCCGCTGATTAAATGATACTTGTTCTGGGTCCGCTGACACTGTACGTCAAACTAAACTGAGTACTATACAATCACTGAATGTCTTGCTTTTAAAATGCCGATATTGAATCAAAATAGGAATCTGATGCATCAATCACCAGGGTTTCTGTTAAATACACTCATTCAAACCACAGAGCGATAATTTTATTTACCAACTTATCTACAGCCCTTTTTAATTGGAGCATACAAGGCACAACATACAACATAGACTTAGACAGAGAGTATAATAGAGACAGAGAGCAATTCTGATATTTAGATTTATAGGATCCCCCTTTCACATCCAGCATTACTCTATACTTTCTAAGTGTAGGGTCTTCTTTACCCTTCTCTTCAAAGATCGTTGCATACCTGACCAACAAAAAGCCTGTCTTCCTCAGAATAAAGTCAGGAACCTTGGAATAGAAGGCTTTACTTTAGTTTAAATTCTAAAAATGATATTGGACACACTTGGATATAAACAGTTTTCAGAACCGATTTGGAATATATTCTATCTATGAACAAATTTTGCTCGAATAACAAATACTTTAAATAAGACATATAACATATCTAGATCTATCTCTAAACAGTCTAGCTGGGTGATCAAGTCTAGATCCTTCTACTTCTAGACCGACAGAGAAAAAGGAAGGGGAGACATTTTTTTAATAGACATGGCTCCACTAAGACTAAGTTCCTCAGACGTCCATAGGATCGCAGTTAAGATAAAAAGAAAACACACACCATATATTAGTCAAGTCACATTGACGTACCAATTTGAATTTAGGTATAAATATAAAGGTGACTGGCTCCAGCGGTGCAAGCAGACGAAGTCCTCGGCTTGTATTTTGGATTGTGCTAAATATAGTAACGCCAACCTTATCATGTGACAAGGGGGCGTGACGACGAAATGAGAGAGAGAGAGGGAGGGAGAGAGAGAGAGAGAGAGAGAGAGAGAGAGAGAGAGAGAGAGAGAGAGAGAGAGAGACAGCGAGAGATATATATATATATATATATATATATATATATATATAGACATATAGAAAGAGAGAG
This sequence comes from Dirona albolineata, assembly GCA_031763155.1. Taxonomy (NCBI): domain Eukaryota; kingdom Metazoa; phylum Mollusca; class Gastropoda; order Nudibranchia; family Dironidae; genus Dirona; species Dirona albolineata. The sequence goes on along the minus strand of JARFNW010132429.1, from coordinate 905 downwards.
AGATATATAGATAGGTAGATAGATAGATAGATGGATAGATAGTGGTGATGGTGGTTGAGGTGGTGGTGGTGATGATGATGACAATAACAATAATGATAATAGCAGTAATATATGTCATTTATATAGCGCTTATTCACGATCATCACCATGCTCTAAGCGCTTTACATTAGTTCATTTGTCCCGGTAAATCAATGGAACACTCAACTATTAATACGCCACACGCGGCCTGTTAGGTGCTAATACTAATAACATTTTTGGACAAGGACAACGCTGCTTACAACCGACGGAATTCCGAATTTACCGTCCGTCTCCGACAGGACGAGGTGAGCAGGGGAACGTGTCTTACCTAAGGAAAGGACACAAGCACCCGTGAGCCAATAATGTGCATTGTATTACGTATGAATATTGTCAGATGATTTTGTTTTGTTTTGTTTTGTTTTTTGATTGATTGTTTTTTGTCTTTTGGGGGGGGGGGGGTGTCCAAAGTGGTCACCCATCCATTCACTAGCCACGCTGAATGTTGCTTAACAAGGCCAACCGTCGAGTTTTGTTTACTGTTCGACCACCGACACAGTCTTTTACCGTTTCAAAATACAATCCAATATTCAGCAGTGCCTGGCAAAAATACTGAAACCAAATTCATAAATGAAAGGATGAGCGAAGTTCAAGGAGAGCATACAATAAACATATTCATAAACATGTTAAATTTCATGATTGTTATATAGATCTAAATCCTAACCAAAAATCTTGACCTAGCAATAGATATCCGCCTATCAGAGAGACTTGTCTCCAGGCAACGTTAATAGATGTCCCGCTAGATTGAGAACCTACGCAAATCTCGAAATCACGGAACTCTCAAACTGTTCTCTGGGGGGGGGGGGGGGGGGGGGGGGGGGGGGGGGGGG
>JARFNW010132407.1:0-11266 GCA_031763155.1 Dirona albolineata | reverse complement strand
CTTGCTGTTTACATTCTAATATTTGTTTTGGTATCCTACTATCATTCATTCTGTTTACATGTCCAAACCATCTTAGTACCAGTACTAGAATAGTTGAAATGTACCATAGGGTTCCCAGAAAGCAACTCAGTGCAATGGGTCCATATGATATATGCTTGGTAACAAATGTCTTGACTAACAGCCTCTGAAAATCAAAACTTTGGTAATAAGAATAGAAGTTTATTAAAGTTCTGTAAATTTTGGCCTGGTTTGCCTAACCACTGACACAAGTAAGAAGGTTTTATTCGAAGTGCTCATCTTAAACGTATCACAAGTTTGGAGAATGAGGGAAATAATGAGATGAGAGCAAATTATGATTTGTTGCGTTTTTTTACTTTCTGTCTGTTTTTGGGGGTTTTTTTCTCAACCATAATCATTCTTTATCATAAGGCTCAAAGGATGCTAGAGGCTTCTCCCTGCTTCTTTACTGACGTGCTCTACATTCATCAGCCTGTGTCCACAGAGAATTCATGTGAGGTAATTCAGTCATGTTTGATGATTTATTTGTTTTGATTTTAAAAAATGTTGAGAGACCAATGTGTCAAATGCTGAGTTAAAAGAACCTACATTACTCATTGTAAAAAGTATTCTCATTCTTTGTATTATATACTTGGACACGTCTGCCTCAGTAGGTATTTCTATTTTGATTCAGTCAACGCTCATACATATCTCACATCTCTCCCTGTTTAATTTATGTTTATTTCTGGCATCACATATTCCCAGTCAATATTTCATTTTTTTAAAGGGTTATTTCATTTTCTCTAGTGAAGAAAATGGGGTTTTTTTCACGTAGAATTGTAATAATGCGACTAGAATGACTGTTAAGTTTTGTGTCATGCTTTTTTTTTCAGGATATTTTCAACAGACTGTGTGAACTTGACCCCATTGGCCTTTCCTACATTTTGGAAGCGTCTAAATACACTCCTATATTTAACAGTGCAGCCAAACTCTTGGCCCACCCACTTCAGCGCCCCCTGCAGGATAAAGCTGCTTACAAGATTGGATCTTTACCCACTGTTCAGGACATAGATGAAAGAGGCATTTTGAAATGAAGATGCTCCAAGGAGACACTATTAAAGGAAGTGTTTATATGGGCACCATAGTGCCTATAATTAGTCAGAGGCACCTTAGTGCCTACATAAAATCTTCACCCCCTTTTTTGTTCATATAGGCACTATGTCACTATGGTGCCATTATTAAATCATCTCCTGTTTTTCATATGATAGACAGTTGACATTGGACATGAAAAAGAAGCTTATCTTGCAAAAAGTTATTGATGTGATCATTATTAAGGTTTAATTACCATTCTCTTACTAATGTCAATGTTTTGGCTTATGCGCTGTAAGAGTATGCACTAGGGAATAAATGTAACACCATTCTGTCCTTTTTGTGTATGATTGGGGGCAGAGGTTGCTGATGCCACAATGTTCTACTCACAGACTCAATACAGAAAAAAATAATTATGTATGTGCTGTTGATGATTCATGCTTGAGTACTTACTAAAAAGCCCTTTCTGTGCCAAATGTTGTAACAAGGGTGATTCTCTATTATTTTTATGCTATCCGTTTGTTTACGTAAACTAACTGGATATTTCAGGAGACAGTCCTTTTCTCACATGCCCATAAGCCACACAATAATTTGAAAAGTAATTTTTTTTTTTAAAGGTTAAACAGTATTGGAAAAGAATAGGAAGACAAATCGACACAAGCATATGGACGTAGCGCTGTGTGATGTCTACTACTAATTGAGGAAATATATAAACAGAATTCTCTTCAGTCATCTAAATCCAGTACCCAGATTTGTTCATCAATGTAGTCTGGAAGGAATATAATCTCTCTATGCTGTCAGTCATTAGGGTTGGCTGGCTTTCAACTTTGACACTGTTTCATCCTTGTACAATGAGGAGGATTGCATGGGTAGGCAAAGGCGATAATATAGACAGTATTTCTTTGCTTATGGAGAGCATTAAAACAGTATTTTCTATCTGCAATTAAATGTTAAAGAATTTGAACATTTTGTTTTATTTATCGCCTGTTTCTATTGTAAGCTAGAAGTGATCTATCTATGGCGCGCCAAAAAAAGCTACCTGGCATTTTACATGATTGACCTGTCTCCGACTTGTTCATTGATAGTAGTAAAACAAGTTATCTATGTCCAATAAGTATTTATTTATATTTCCATGACTGTATGTTATATGTATATATATATTATGTGTGTGTGTGAGTAAGTGTGTGTGTGTTTGTGATGAAGCTAGTTGGAGTATTTCTGATTTCCTGTTTCTCATTCTTTTAACTGATCCGGTCTGACTTTCAGACAGTGTAATCTAATTGTCTGCAGGCTCCATTCAAACTGAAAGAGACAAATATCATGTCTCCATGAAGAGCTATAATAACGTGTACTATTTTTGTTATAGATGGTGGGGGTGAATGATGTGTGTGACACTGTGTAATTGGAAGTGTTAAATGATAATATTGCATATTGTGTTGTGATAATAATGATACAGTTAAAAGCATGCATTAATCAATACCTTGTCTTGTTATTTATCCTTTGAATCACAAAGATTAAACTGAAAATCAGTTATTTTTATATGTTTGGAAAATGACAGAGCAAATGATACTTATCAATATCAACATAACTGGAATATGAAGAAATAAAATTAATGAGAGAAATCTTGTTCTGACTTACACTAGTTTCAGTGGCGAGGAGTGGCGGTTGGAATGACTGGCGTTTCAAATGTAGACCTTTGTCAAGCGAAAAATTAATAAGGAACAATCACAATACAAGTAAAACATAGATGGGGGTTTGCCAAACACATATGGGTTGTGGTCAACATTTTCATTGTCTTCGGGGAGGCAGCATAGCCAGTATTGAGTTGAGGAGAAATGGAAGCTGTGCTGAAAGTCTTGTGCCTGACCAGTGACAGGGCAGTTCAGATGACATCCTGCTGATGACGCTGGCTCTATTTGAAAATTGCTGCATATCTGCAAACCCTATCTTTGACCATATTTGATCTGCATTCCCTCCAAACAATAAAAGAAAAAAAAGTTTTCTCTTTTCAATGCTCACCATTAGCCATTCAAATTGTCCGAACCACTTATAACAAAACAAACGTTTGCGAATTCCACATTGTTGATGCAAAGTGAAATATGTTAACTGTCAGCTGGTGGGATCTTTTGGTTTCATGTTTTTCCTCTAGTTCTAAAGTTAATCTTAAGAAGGGATGTTTCCTTATCTGCATCTTCCGATCTTTTCACACAATAATTAATCAAAGAACACTTCTCAAGATATGAACAAATGCAGCTTTTAGAGGGTCATTTTATTTTATTGAAGAGAAACCAAAGCATTAAAATCAACTGATAATTTAGCACAGATAATATTCATTGCTACATGACATGACACAATCCAAATATTGAATGTGGTGAGAATAAACTTACAAAATTATATGTCAATAAAAGCACAATGGTTACAATTACAGCAGTTGCCGCCAAGAACCATGCTACAGCAGGAGCACCCTTTCCAGTTTATGTATGATGAGTCTTTTGCTAGGATTCATGTACATAAACATACTTCCCAAAAAAGCATACTTTTACTTCCTCCTGACCAGCATGCTTTTTTTAGGCGGTGACAACTGTATAATATTTTGATTTGTGTACTTACAATTCAAATGCAATCTCACAATTATTCAAACACCAATTCCATTGCAAAGTTTAATGGGTTAAATATATATCCACACTGAACAATTGTACATATTATATTTTTTTTAACTCACTCACTACCAACCATGGAAACTGGTGGAACTGAACAGACGACCTGGTCAAGAGATAGACGAACTGATTGATTTTCGTCAACCAGAGGCTGCTATTACTGCTATTTTTTTTAAGTATGGAAAGACCAGGCATAAAAGTAACACTGCTAACAAAAACTAATTAATTTACAGATTCGAAATCAGCATGTCTATGCATTTACACACCACACACTCTTGTTGTTTTTTCATACCTGTGTCAGCTGAAACCATGGCGTTTTCACTCCAAACTATTGGGTTAATTGTGTGTGTGCATGAGTATGTGACAAGTGAAACTATAGGTCCGCCTGTTGACAATAGCTTGCCTGTTGTTCCATCTTTAGGTTGAACTGCATTCGTATGACCCCCTTAAGCGGCATGTCAACCAAGGACGACACATGTACAGCAGCAGTAGTGAGTGTGTTATGGAGAAAAAAAAATTTCCCCACAAAACAGAGTGTGTTAAATTATTAATTTTATATCGTTATCTTTTACACCCATACAATTAAAACTGAAAAGAAACCAAACTTTTCATTTAAAAACACTTTATAATTAATTCTATTTAAAATTAAAATTTTTACTACAAGTTTCTATATAACTCTTCACCAAATTGATTTGTATCTATTAATATTGTATGGAGTAGGTCTTAACATGGTTCTTGTCTTATACTTATAATGACATCTTGTGCTTTGTTTTGATTGAATTTTTGGAGTTGGGGTTGTTTGATGGAGCGCAGAAGGAGGAGTATTAGCCTCCAAGTTACTTTCAGTTTCCAGCATTCATGTTATCAAACTAGAACCACCACAGAAAAAAAAAAGAAAAAGATAATTAAATTAGAAAGCCCATAAGAAAATAATACTTTTAATAGCACTAAAATCTTCTTCTTTTTTACCCTACAAAACCCACATGAGGCTAAACAGCCTAATTTTGATCCATCAGCAAAGACAGATAAAACATACAAAACTACGTATAATAAACAATTTTAAATATGAATTTCTCAAGAATTCATTTCACTGGTATCCACAAACTCTCAATATGCAAGCTACTTATTGTTTATAACTTATTAGTATTAGAGAGTAAAATCAACTAGCATAACAAAATGTTCTTACAAATTGTCACTATTAAAGATGGTTTTTATATAGTGACTTTTTCAACTCCACATTATATGACAACTAAAATGCATACATGAAGCACAGTACATTTATAATATAGATTCAATTTAAATAATGTCTTGAAAAGTCAGATCCACAACAGAACAATTATTCACACAGTGTTTTGCACATCATTCAGGATTGTTCTGATAATTTTTTTAAATATATAACAAAATTTTTAATAAAGAAAAGAACAAAACATTCACATTCATCAGATAATCATGTATTGCACCTTTCATCACAACATAAATAGCTGTTTCCAAAGACATGAAAGCTGGATTTAACATATACTGTTAGGCATATAGATTTTAAACCATTATTCTTCAATTTGTAAAGGTGGTATAAGCCATAAGTTTAATATGAGAATACAGTGACCCATATTCACAGTAGCACATCAGCATTACAGGGAGTCGAGGTGGTGTTAGACTTTGAGCTTTAATGTTGTGGGTTCAACTCCCTGCCAAACCCTAGTGTCTGTCAAATGGCCCTAAGCTTTGCAAGCAAGCACCTAAAGTCAATCTTACATTATCACAATTCAATGCTGGTTTGTATTAGCCGTTTAAAATGTATATCATTCATTCTGCACATGGGTATATAATTACCACTGAACATAAGTACCAAGAAGCCTTTGAAAGCAGTCTCTCAAGAGATGACCCAATTGTTAGAGGTGCATAAACAAAATGTTGACCATATATACGTGGTTGATCTGATATATATTTACAGAGACAGTATATTTTAATCTGGAACAAGCAAAGTTTTATGTCTACTTATAGCTGACGATTTGTCATTACTAATTTGTCTAAAACCTGCCAGTTTGCACTGTTCTCTTATGAATAAGACCAAACAAATTTCATCAATGAATCATAGAATAATATATACACCAACCCAAATTATTATATACAGAAGTTATAGACAACTCATAGCTCTCCGACATGTAAAAACATTTGACTTAATCAGAAATAATGGAAATATAAACAATGTTGATCCAATACAAAGGCTGTAAAATTAAAGTTGGGTAAAATAGTTTTACAAATATAAGGTCAGGTAAGAAGAGAAAGAGAGCTAGAATAAATTTGATTAGAATGGCTCCTGAATACTTGTCTTGTAGAAGTAAAAGTGTTGTTATACAGAAACTTGTACTTGCAAGAAAAGAGCAGCTTGGTTAGAGGTAAGCTGACTTTTGTGTAACACTGCTAATTATGCTAGACTAGAAAAATAGAGGTAAGGGTGGCATGGGCTACACAAGTGACAATTCACTTGTTGTGCTTGAGCCAGTGATCATCAAATATTGAGCTTCTTTGGTCAATCCTATGACGACAAGTGTGATCATTCATTACCAAGGAGATTTTCATACATTAACTTTCATAAAACATGAACAGATGAAAAATCTGCATAAACAAGGCCAGAGGGCATGCAGTTCAATTTGTCATCACCTGTTCAGTAACAGACAACACACAATACCGGTGCATGGAATGACACCCAGAAGAAAACAGCATTAATGCTCCGTCATGACGAAAATACAAGAAATGTAGTCTGAACTAAACAGCAACGCCTAGACCCCAGGCCTTCATCTCTAGCTATAGACGTACAGATAATGGGGAGCACTGAATTTATGTTTTTATTTTCCACATCCCCTAATATTGCAAAACGATGAGGGACCAGCTCCATACTAGCCCTGTGATAGCACATAGGTTCCCCAACGCAACCACAGCTGGAATTAAATGGGTTGGAAATTTAAGACACGCAAGAAGATCAGCCAGCTGTGTAAAATAATATTTTTGTTCATGAACAATCAAACTCAGTACTTTATATATTTTTACCTCTGCTACAATAGCTTAGGAAAGCACTGCTTTTGATTCCAGCTTATGAAACTTGCTGCAAACCTAAGTTACAAGCTAAGATCTAGTCACAAATTATTATGAGCAAATGAACTCTTCGACAATTTCTCACAATTGATCAACAAAAACAATATTTGGGATTCTATGGTTTTGAGTATGGTTCATCTGATTAGCTTATACATGCGCACAAATATGTTTTCTTAGAAAATGTTTTACATTAGACACTGACAGAAAATGGATTATTCAAGAACAACTGCCAAATTAAATAATTAGAATAAAACTAACTGCATCTTATAAGTTTGTTCGTTAGGATCAAATTTATAACTTTAAAAACATACTGCATTGAAAAACTCAAAAAAATAATAAGGCATAATCAAAAGGACAGGAGTAATAGAAAAATGAATTATAATTAAGAACACCATCAATGGATACATTAATAATTGCCTGGTGAATTTATCTCTCTTTTATATAAGCCAATCTCTTGAGTAGCCCGAACATGTTAAATAAAATTTTAACAAATAATTTTGTACACTCAATCATACGACGTATTCTAAATAATGACAATGACGTTATCAACAATTATCCTTCCTTAATTAATAGTAGAACGCAGTGGGCTCATCACCTGCTCGTCTTTAATTCCTGATGCAGAGTCTTTCTAGGCCGCATGTGTTATGTGATGAGTGGTGCAAGTCCTCATTGACATTTGGATTTACTTCATTTGTCATTTGCACCTTCAGAGCTTGACATAATATGGCTGGCCCCTACACTGCTTTTTGCAGTATAAAGGGGACTCGATAAACAAACAAACAAACAATTAATAGTAGAACCTTCCTGTGTCAGGAACATGATAAAGATTTATTTTTGTAAACAATAAAACAAGTACTTTTCCATCTAAAAACAATAGCCTACAATTGTGACTATCGCATAGGCTGGGGTGAGGATTGACAACGTTTAGACATCTTCAATCGTTCATTCACACACAAATAGTACATATGTGCAAATCCACCCTCCACTCCTTCCCCAGCTGTCCAAATTTCTGGCAAATGCTTAATTGTAAAAAAAAAGAATTCATACACAGTCACATAATGCATCTGTATGGTTTGTATTACAATGCAATACTAATCAGATGTATATTAAGTTTCAACATTATCCGATTCACAATGTTGGCAATTGGCAATGCAATTGTTAAGTGATGGGACAAAGTTTTGAGGTTCACTTTACAGAAACATTTTTTTCTATGCTTTATTTTAGACCATTATCAAATTGTTTTTATCAAAGGAAAGATAATATCTGTCAATACTTTTAGTTTGTTTGGTTATTTTTTTACTTTCTGATGTAAGAGAAAATAATCAAAAATATTAGAAAACAAGAGAACTACAAGGAATTTTCAAAAATACCAAGGTACCATAACATAACAAAAATATAAATTAAATAACTTGTTGTTTCCTGAATTAAGGCTTTAAATACACCAATAAAATATTTACAAGACAATCAAATCAGCCTTACAAAAAAGAGGGGCAAGAATTAGTGTGAATTATCTCTGCTCATTAAAAATAGCATTAGCAAAGGATTATAGACAATCCCAGTGCTTTAAGCACTATGTAAAGAATTAGAATTTGCTTCAAATGGAAATTGTATCATGCAAATATCAGCTTATACCTCATTATATCACTTTTTTATCTATTGGTTGGAAGTCATTACGATCGGTACAAATTGTGGCATCACTAAATTCACTAAAGTAGTGGCATTTCATCCTGGAAACTAAATGGATCAAGTCTCCATACAATGGGTCCATAACAAAATTGTATTATACATTTTCTACAATGAAGATGAATGACATGTAACTATTTGTTGTTTTTTTTGTGTAGCTCTGTTTTATTCTCGTATTAAACATAGGACGACAATCTATATCAGATAGAAATGAATACCCGATTTCTATGAAACCAAGCGCCATTGCATCAATACATCAATTAAGTCCCCTAAAGAAGTCAATGTTCAACAGACCATATAAAATAATACAGATTAGCACAATGAAAAACTATGTATAAAAAGAAAAGCTTTTTTAACACTTAACGTGCCACCCTCTTTTCACATATTCTGCATTCCCAGTGCCACGTCCATATCAGTATGTTCATAAAATCTGGATGATTGGCTGAAAAATTAATATCTCGGTAATGAATAAAGTTAAAGATAGACCCTTGAAATTTGGGTGACCATGAGGCAGTGAGGTTGAGTACACTTGACTTTCACTTCCAATACTTTCAAACAGTCCTGGGCTTGTAATATCACTTTGCAGATTTTCTGTCATGTTTGCTGAAGTGAGACTGTTTGATCATAACTAGACCAAGAATCAACAGTCATTGTCTGATTCTGGTCTAGAAGCATTTATGATCCATAGACTCACCCATAATGCTGGTCCATACAACCACAAAATAACAGTATAACCCATGTTTTTCGCATTAAACCAAATAATTTTCTTTAAAATTTATTAGGTGAAGAGATGAGTCATCTGCTAAAAGAAAAATTACTCAAATGATTGGGCGCATTCCTCTGATTCACAAAATTCATAAGTTACTACACTCAAGTTTGTCTGCAGCCTGTGTGGCTAAAAAATATAACAACTGTAATCTCATCAGTGACACGTTAAGTGTTAAACCACAGCAAAAGCTAAAAGGGAGCATACTCATTCTTGGTGCTTTCAATTTACCCCTTAAAAGACATATTAAAACAAAATTCTAATTTTGAGATTCCACAGACAATTACTTCAGTCTACCACATATTGTAATCAAGGTCATCATCGCCAAATACTTTGAAGTATCCCAGTATTGTTAGGAACACTACAACATTTCCAGCCATCACAAGGCAGCATGCGCCCCACTGAATCTGAAATGAAGGAAATGATCCATTCTTTATTTTGTAAATTTCTATATTTTAAAAAATTGAGTACATCAATCACCATTTGTTTTTAGTGGAAAAGGTCTTCATTACTATGGTTGAATTATAGAGAAAGTGCCCAAAAAAAAGAGAAAATTTATTAAAAGGCCAGATCGAACATTCCATGCATTGAGATTTGTTTGGTTTTTTAAAGAAAATAAATATGCATTGTAAGAGATCTCCTGTTTTGTTTTGTTTTATTAACTTTTTTTCTATTAATATTAACATAGGTACACTCCAAAACGGTTTTAAGAATTCTTGGGGACAGCTCAATATATTTCATTATAACTATAACATTATTTAGTTATAACAAAATCAAGGGACCAAACTCATTACCTTACACTAATCAAATTTGAGTGAAGTGTCAGTGTATTACTTCTGTGTGTGTGTGTGTGTGTGCTGGGGAAGGGGGGGGGGGGGGGGGGTGCTTGTGTTTGTTGTTGGTCAGAGTGAGGCCTCATACTCATACTTAAACAAAAATCAGCAGCTAGATCGAAAAGTTGAGTAAACAAGGACACATAATCATTTTGCTATTTATATGCATAAATTCACTTACAACACCAATATGCGCCAAAACAGCAGGAAGTCCCAAAGAAGACACCACAATTCCAGTTGTAACGAAAATACACAGCTCAACACAAGCACTGCTGGATGAGTCGAAGCTGTTTGATAACCGCCGTGCTATAACTGTAGGGACTGGTGACAACACATAGAAGAACAACACAAACATTGGCCACCAATTGCTGAAAAAAAAATGATATAAATTATCTTTCACATTTCAGTGTTGAATGACGATAAATGACTGGCTGTGCTTTCTTATGCTTGCCAATAAGGTCAGTTGTGAAATTTTATGTCGAGTCAGGATTTTTAGTTGAATCATTTTCAATAAATTGGTTCTCACGGTCTTACGATTAATTGGAGTGAGTTGCAATTAAGCGGTGGAAATTGTGATTCACTGATGACATTAAATAAAATTAATTCCGTTTTTCTTAAAATGTGCGATTAAGCAGCAGTTGGGATTAACTGAGTTGCAATAAAGCGGAGTATACTGCACTTGTTGTATTCAACATCTTTATCAAATCTAAATTTACCCTGTAGACCACGACTGGAAGACAAATCATAGGTTTCACAACAAGAATGAGTCGGATGCTAGAACTTCACAACCCAAGAAACAGCCAACCCCAGAAACAGACAAAGTAAACTTATTTTTATCATCAGTTATAAAAAATGCTAATGCAACTACAGTGTAACTTCCGGATAACGACATCGCCCGGGACTGGAAAATTATGTCGTTATCCAGGGGTGTCGTTATTCCGAGGCTTTCATGATAGCGGACAAAGAGGGCGTGGTGAGACCCGTGAATATAACGATGCGATGGGCGGATCTGTGATAAGACACGTCCCAACCACGTTAGAATGTGTACTTTTCCTGTTGACAAAGGGTTTCATAGTTACGCTGTCACTCTGATGTGTATTGTCATTGATTTGATCTTGTGCTCGCCATTTTCCCTCTGTAGTTTATCC
>JARFNW010132396.1:0-11267 GCA_031763155.1 Dirona albolineata | reverse complement strand
AGTGGTGTTAGTCCTCGTCATTTGGATTTACTTCCATTTGTCATGTACACCCTTCAGAGCTTGACACATGGCTGGCCTGCTTTTTGCGGTGTAAAGGGGACTCGATAAACAAACAAACAAACAATTATTATTGAGATTGAGATGACTTTTTGCAAGACACTTGACTCACTCAACCTCTAGTTGCATTTACATTTCTTTGTTGTCCTTTATCAAAACCCATATTCTGTTTGTTTCTTTGTTTGTCTGTTTATCGAGTCCCCTATACATTCCAGAAAGCAGTGTAGGGCATAGCCAAAATAATGTGGGATAACACCAACAAAATTATTCCAATTTACAACAGTTGTATTTCCATATTTAAGACAACAATAAGGATGTGGTATGAAGCAAATGATAATATTCTTATCTCACGAATACAACAGTCGACTTACTTTGATGACTCGTCTTGTCCACAGGTCAACCATCCCACGTCTCTTGTAAGGAATTAATGAATTCGATAACACGCAGATGTGTTTTCTTTGTCGTGTTTGTAAACAGTGTGTGATTCGCTGTATCATTTTGAATCGAATGTGCCGGTGTGAGTGACTAACTACTCACATTAATCTCGTGAAAAGTGACACATAGAGTATGTAAATTGGCTTCAATGATTGACAATTGACAGCTCAAAACAGCGACGTTACGACCAAAGTCGGCAGTTGTCAAGCTGACAATTAACGAGGACCAATCACAAAAAGATGGGATTTGGGGTGGGGGCCCGAGAGAGTGAGGATCCATTGATCAGAAGAAGAAAAAATATTGACAGTAGTATTGCTTTTGTTGGGTGGACAAAAAGCAAGAGGACAGTTTGACAGATTGAAGCGATACATAGTCTACACAATATGGTTGCTGTATAACAAAGGATAAACAATGCAAGTAACCGAAAACTTAAAGTAAATGTAAGTAATAAAAAAAAACCCAAACAAAACGGAGAAGTGACTCAATGAATGGCCCCTCAGACGGAAGCAGTAAAACTTGTGTTGTATTGAATACCCCCCCCCCCCCCCAACCATGGGTCACAGGGTTCAAGAGTTGGTTACGAGTGGAAGCCTAGGGGCCGCCGCTATCACTGTCACTGTTTTTACAAAATGTCACCGATAGTGGTAGGAGAATTGATGTTCCTATATTATAACATTCTCTTTTCGTTACTTGTTTCTGTATTGTCCAACAACTCTCGTAACTTTAACAAAGCAAATAACAGAAGAGCATAGCTGGTTGAAAAATGCGTTCCTTTATTCACGAACTGACTCACCATGCCCAAGCAACCATGCAGCAACAGTACAAAAAGAAGTCAACAAGGAGGCTACTTTTTGTTTTAAAAAATATAATAAACACCAAGATGTCATTTGTTATACAAGCATAACCCATATCACATAATAATAAATACTATCATTTCTGAGCATTAATGTTACTGGTGTTAAGATTGTTTTTATTTTTATATAGTGAGTGGCAAGTAATTGTAGGCTATTTATTATTGTGATTATAATATGAAAGCATGGTTTATTAATTTGTTAAGAACATCTTTCCCCAGTGTTGTGGATAAAGCGTTTCTGCTCAATTCTATCCGCCTAACTTGCAACGTGTAAATCGTATTATAGGAGACCAAAAAAAAAACAACAAAACAAAAACAAAATAAAAAAACCCAAATGATTCGAACCTACAACCTTCAAACATTCCTTCGTCAATGAATCACATTTTGACTGTTCTATCCATTTATCATCAGCCCGTGACCTACGTAGACAAACAGCTAACAAAATAGCCGGATAAAATTCTACCTTCGGGGTGATTGAGTTGCACCGTCACGGCAACATGTTTTATGTCATCCAAATCATTTCACGATGCTGATAGGTAAGGACCAGCATCGAACATCTTCTAAAAGACAAATCAAAACACGCAGACGTTTCACGTTTCGGCTAAATGAGAAGGGTAACAGTGACAGGAAGAAGAACAAGAAGAACAAGGAAAATCCTGACGAAAAAAGAATAAATCAAAATCACTTATTGATCTTAGTCTTAGGACTCATCTTCTTATCTAATGTCTTGTAAAGATAAACAACGAATCCCGAGAACTACTAGAAACGCAACATGGCATGATGCAAAAGTGAGAAATGGTATAATGCACAATCGAAAGTACAAATTAGGAGCATTCATGATTTCCTTTGCTGTCTTTTCTTCTTCCTGTAAATCTCTTTTCCCCCTCCCTCCTCCTCCTTTGACAGAAATATCACTTGTTTTGTTTTGTCATTTGGAAGCTGCTCACACATTCTATCTTTGACTATTATCACACTGCCTCTTTGGTAACATTTCCACAGTCTCTATAGCCGTTGGGTGAACACCTGAGGCTACAATACCATGTTACCTGGTCCTGATAGAAGTAATATTGAACAGTGAATTGCTTCTTGTACCAGACAAGGTTTATTGGCACAGTGGGCTGATCCCCTGCTTGCCTTACTTATAATCTTGATCTATAGATTTTCCAGCTCCGTATCAGGCCTTGTGTACCAGTGGGGCAGGAGACTTGCACTTAACCTGGATACGTTTTACCTGGGTCTGCGCATCAATGTCTTCTGTCTTGTACACAGTCCTCGGCCAGACACAGAGCTGGTCCCTACACTGTTTAATCACAGTACTATAGGGAACAGATAACAAGCAATTACCGACATCATTAGCTTCAGCAGGACCCCCATTTATTTATCATTTAAATTAGTAGACAAAAAGGAAACGACAAAAAGCGCTCAATTTATGCAGTGAACTGAAAATTGAGATTGACAAAAAAACATCCAGTTCTTACGCATGCCACATTCATGTTTTGAGCTTCAACTTCAATTGAACATTATGAGGCCTTTATTTTGGCATTATTTCTATGAAAATTTGGTGCATGGAGGCTTGTGTGGAGCCAGAGACTTCAATATCATCTCAAATCAACTGTTTGGACATGAATACTGTATTGCAATTATGACTTCACTTAGTAATTAAAGAAATTGCGAGCTGAAAATTATAAATTGAATATATAAACCTTGGGCATAGATTTTGATTTGAAACTATTTTGTCTTACATAAAATATAAGCTATTTTATCTAATTGTAAACTTAATCGGGGGGGGGGGGGGGGGTGGTTAATATTTCTGAAAGAAACGTTCTTAGGGACATCATTACGATTATGACTTATTTCATTACAACGCTAAATCAAGGGACACTACTCATCTTATACTCATCCAAAGCTTGCACTGCATTTCATTGTTACTTCCCTTGTTAGTAAATGCTAGGTGTCGTGTCATTTCACTTGTATGTGTATGTCAGAGAGTGAGGCCCGATACCTAAACCAAAACTTTATCTAACAAAAAAAATATGTGACTTTTTGCTGTAACACGAGCTTCGTTGCATGGGTTTTCGTAATAGCCATTTTGGAGTCTATGTCAGTTTTGAAAATAGAAATATTTTTTTTGTTTTACCGCCTCCCACGAAGTAAACTCTTTAAAAAGCCAACTTCGCTGTGGTTCAAAAGTTGGTGGTAAAAGTATGACAGGGTTTTACAGTATAATGATAAATCAAAGATGTTGGCTGAAAAGCAAAATTACCATATTATATGTAAAAATCAAATTGTCAGTACGTCATGGGGTAATCCATCAATTTTTCTGTTTAAAAACGACTCTCAAAGTAATCTGTTAATACCACTTTCTTGGAAAAAATGACTGATTACATCACACAAGAAAGTAAAACAAATACTTCAAATTAAATACATAATACTCTACAACAATAAAAAATTTAAAATGCTGTTTAAAAGCGTTCATATTATCACACATGATTTAAAACAACCAAAAAAAGAGAGAAAAAGATGAAATAGAAGTTGAACTGGACAAAAATCACAATTAACCATTATATATATCTATATATTATAATAAAATAACAAACATCTTTCTTTTATCACATGATATTATAAACTTTGCACAGGTATAAAAAGGCACATGAATTATAATGTCAAAAGGCGCACAGACTCGCATAACTTTTTCACACTTTCTAAATCATTCACACTTTGCTATGGCATGTGGGCATAATCATAAATAATAAATAATAAACACATGTTGTGCCTTGACTAAAACAAAAACATAAATCAGATTATGAGACAACATTCCCATTTTGACAAATTCCATGGCTTATTTCCTTTTTCCAGAGATGCCACCTTTCGGGCAAATGCCTGAATCAAGGCTCTTTTTATCCTAACACAACTTGCCAACTTCAAGCAGGTTTAGTTTGCAACCCTCCATTTAACTTAAACAATATTTCTCAACAATCATCACTTGAAATTGTGTGGCTGTCCAACGTTCAGGCAATGTTTATATAAGTCCAAATGGATCCATCTCTGGGCCCTTTACATTGCCTCTGTATTTGCAAAATGCTAGAACATAACCGTATCCTATTCAAATCAAAGTATGCAAGTAATTAACCCATTTCACCCGAAGTGGTCAGATCAGAAATCTGTCCTCAGTTCCTGAGCAAAGGCATAGCTTTTTATATTTACCAACATGTAATTGTCTTACTGAGTAGACAAGATAACGAATTTCTGTAAAATAAAAACCAAAGCCTTGGCAACATGATTTTACCTATGGTTTACTGATACTAATACTAATACTAATACAGAGTTCTAGTATCTAGTAACTAAGGACGTTAAGAACAGGCATTTTTAGGTGAACTAGGGTGACCAGATGTGTTATTTCAGACAGACTTGTGTGTACTGGCTTAAAACAATAGTACTAACTCAGCACTGAGTAGGCCTGACATTCTTGAGTCTCTGAAAACAATATAAAATGGAAAGCCTTGCCTTGATGAAGTGGTTTGTTTCCGAGGGCATAAGCCATGGAATTAGCCTTCCTTATATATGAGCTGTTTAAATTGCTAGTCATAATACTTGTATAAAAATCAATATAATAATCACTCTTGCACGTTTTTATAATATCACATAAATCACACTATGACAAGAAAGGCCACAGGTAGATGACAATAATATAAATTATTTATGCTTGTGTCAGGATTCGATCTACCACTTATTAACTATTATGTCAGTACCGTTTAAAAAATAATAAATTAACAATTGGAAAACATCTTATCTTGTACTCAAACCCATAGTAATTGAACTAGTAATTGTTTATATGCCAGACGAATCAAATGGTTTTGTTGGGGTTTTTGGGGGGGGTTTTTTATTCTGTATTTGTTCTGGGACAGATGAACCCAGAGTGAGATACAAAGTTTCTGCAGAAAGTCTTAACAATCATTTTTTTCTTTCTTGAAATATACGCCACAAAGTGTCCACTTTGACAAAATAGAGGTAATATTTATACTTGTAGATATATATTTTTATATAAAGCTTCAGTAGCAAAAGTTAGTCATCTGTTTATTTTTAAGCAGCGGTACTTTAGATAAAAGGATAACACTTGATTGATAAATTCTCACTTCAGAAAATCTGATATGGTTCAGCGATTGTCATGAAATGTTGCAGCAATTTAATAACAATTATTATTAGACCGTCAAACATCATCTACAATCAAAAGTGTATAAACAATGTTTCTATTTATGTGTTTTACTCCAACTTTTTTTTTTACATTTCAACCTTTCAATGCCTTCATTTTATTTCCTACAAAGATAAAATAATAATGCTGTGGTAACAGAGCTTAGATTCAGAGTACATAAAACCATGTCAAAACATGAAAATGCTCCATAAAATGCGTACAGTAATATAAGTATTAACCATTAACTTCCCGCCGTAATCCCCAGAGCCCCTCGATAGCATATTATCCTGTAACGCCTGCCACCACACACTAATAGATAATATTGTATAAAAGAAAAAAACAGGTTTTTAGCTGTTAGAATTGCAACCCAGGAAATCCTGCATATGTTTAAATAAGTGAGAGAAATGGGACTGTGCATGAACCTGAGAACTTGAAAAGGGGGGGTCTTTTGTAAAAACGACTAAATCTGACAAGAGGGGACAACCACTGATGATTTTTTTTTCTCCAACATTATTCTGATTTCAACAATTTTGTTCACAAGGAAGTTGTACATTTAAATTTTAAAATTTGACACCATCTGAAAGGCAGATTGTTCCCTTTTATTTCAATATTCATTTTAGGTTGATTGAAATTTATTTGTGAAGACACGTTTTTTGTTTTAAAGTGGGTAATTAGTTGTACAGAATTATTTGCCTTATACTGGGATAATGAGGATGTTTTATTGGCTTGGTCATGAGGAGTTAGTGGTTAATAATCAAAATCAGAATTTTGACCAGTTTGGAAAAGGAGAAAAAATAAATAAAATCACTATGCAGATCTGCAATACATTAATCAATACTCAATATTAATACATACAAAATGACAGGTTATTTGAGGTATTTCACATAATATTATATCTATCTACCTTCAAATATATACACATAACACATAAGCCTATGGGAAAATTTCCAAATCCATTATAATGGTTTCAAAAATGTCATTGACGATGAGTTCAATACTTTATAATATGTATGTATATAATGAATAATAATGACCTGTTCATAACATATGTTTTGGTTTTTTTCTTTACATAATCATGTATGTCTCTAATTTTAAAATGATTACTGTGAGATATAGGGTGTATTCAAAGAAAAAAATGAAACTTTGAAGGCACAAGTCAGCAACTGGAGTACTATCAAAATAAAAGCCTGATTCATTTCATGCCATCAGAGACATCAACTTTTCCTGAGTGGTGAATAAATTTGTGCCCAGTACGTAGAGAAAATGAAAACTGAGGACCCACTGGTCAGTTAGTACTTAATCTGTTTTGCAAAGTGGTAAATAGGCCATGCTTATTTGCGGGTATTTCCTAGATCTTTTGACCTGCAAGGGAGTATGCATGCTGCTGGGAGCAAGCTTCAACATGACTCGTCGTCAATTTTTTTGAGTGAAAGTAGATGCAATAAAAAATGTAAAAAATACATTTCAAGATTGTTTCAGCCTTGACGCTCTTCAATGGATAAAACCCTACTTTTTGCACCAGAGAAGATTTCAGCTTGTATTGATATTTGTCTCCCTAAATCAAAAGAGAAAAGCATCCTATGGTCTGTGTACGTACAGTAAACCATACAGAGAGGAGGAGACCCTCACTAGTGGTATATCTATGTATACAGCTATTATTTTTAAAAATGGATTCATTATTAATTTAATTCACAGAAACCAATAACAATAGAATAACTTTTCTTAAAAGGGCATTTCTAAAAGTAGAAAAACTTTTGACACAAATTCAACTCAAAAATTTTCTCTGGTTGACTCTGTTTGCTCCACTCTGTTCTTCGACTTGGATATGACCATTAAAAAAATATCACAAAATCCATTCGACCACACTTCATCCCAGTTTGTACTCCTCTAGACCTATTTTTCACTTTACAAAGGTCAATAACTTTAGCCCAAATCGGACAAAGTCTAGTTTAATACTGGAAGCAAAATTTTCACCTTCATCAGTCAACTGTTAAATTCAAATCATTAGATAAATGCTTTACTGTTAAATTCAAATCATTAGATAAATGCTTTGTGTGAAGAGTAATATTGAAAAGCCACAAACTTATTTAAACATTCAATTCTGTTTTAAAATAGACAAGTAGATACAATAACAAAATATAATCTAATTGTTGAACAACAAAATTCAGTTGCACTTTAAAATTGATCACTCGGACTAGCTGAGCCCGAGACGCCTGCAAGCAGCAGTCACCACTGGTTAGCATACATCACATAAATTCATATTTACATTAAATACATACGAAATTTTGAAGCAAAAATTAATAATCAGTTTAGTATTATTCACAAGTTTGAAAAATATAATTATATTAAGCCTTCAGCTTGAGGCATCTAATGCATAAAGTAGCCAGCAGGGCATATAACATTATATGAAGTAGCCAGCAGGGCATATAACATTATATGAAGTAGCCAGCAGGGCATATAACATTATAGGAAGTAGCCAGCAGGGCATATAACATTATATGAAGTAGCCAGCAGGGCATATAACATTATATGAAGTACCCAGCAGGGCATATAACAATATATGAAGTAGCCAGCAGGGCATATGACATTATACGAAGTAGCCAGCAGGGCATATAACAATATATGAAGTAGCCAGCAGGGCATATAACATTATACGAAGTAGCCAGCAGGGCATATAACAATATATGAAGTAGCCAGCAGGGCATATGACATTATATGAAGTAGCCAGCAGGGCATATAACATTATACGAAGTAGCCGGCAGTGTTACGCTTATCAATTATTAGTTACTGTCCGAATCTAAGCAAAACTTTGTTTTCTTAATGCGACTGAAGTTGAAATCTAAATTAGAAATCCAAGTGATGTAGCAATTATTTGAAACATACAAAAATAAACGTTCAAAAATTAAAACATATCTGAATGAAAAGAGTATTAGCATTTTCGATAAAGATATAAAACACTAGAATGCCAAATTGTACTCAGCAATCTCCGTTTTACACCTTAAAACAAATGAGACAAATGGGGGGATAAAATATATAAATAGATCCAATATTCTAGGAAATTAGCCAATGCCGATGAGAATTATTATTTGTTACAAAAAAGTGTAGACTAGAATCCTACAAACATTGACAAAAGAGTGAAAATAACCCACAACCCACTCCAATAAAATTGATGAAATGCTACTACACAAACACACCCGGTTTTTTAATGGTGAGTTACTGTACAATGTATGTTGCATCGGTAGGATGCTGATCATGCATTCTAACGGCTGAAATCTAAGATATAAGTGTGAAGAGTATTTTATTCTAATAAGTTAGTGTCCATGTTTACTTGGGGCTGACGCAAGTTGCCTCTACCTACAAAGCACTTTGTTAAAGCTACCAATTTTGGTTGCAGAAACACACTGATTAGAATAAAAGTAAAAAGACATGTACCCAAAGCTGCTTCAGTCAAAATCAAAGTGAAATAATTGAAGGCAACTATGTCTGAAATTCCAAATGCTAGAGTTGGAGACCTCCGTGAAGTTGTTTGAGGTAATTGTAAAGCCAATATGCAGTGCAGTATGATGACTTAATAAGGGCCAATGTCTATGTTTGACAGGTTAGCATGTTGGAGATCAGTGAGTTAGTGACAGCCTGTACATAGTTTACATCCTTTTTAAAACATGTATCCCCCTCAAGCCAATACGCATTGTACTGCTTTTCTGTTGTTTCTTTTCCACTGGCTCGCAAATCGATTATGAATAATATAGAGCCAAGGGCTTACGAATAATGGTCATTCAACTCCAAACAGTGTGTATTCCATTAACTTATTTTTGATAACGATTTTGAACGTGAAGGTAGCAAAATGAAAAGCTAACATGAGATCATCAGACACACAATCCCTCCTCCTACTGAGAGTGAAAACTAGCTGTTATTGCAGCATGACGTCTCTTTCTTCTCCTGTTCCACGTAGTCAGCAACACAAAACCTCGGCTCGTTGGGTCGTCTTGTCTTTTTCATTTTAAGATCCCTGTGGATAAAAATTAAAAACCTTTTCAAACATTGGGTGCAACAAGAATTTTGTTATAAAGGCACTCGGAAAAGATTCCTCGCAATCTGGTTATGACAGATTGTTCCACTGTATCACAAAGCTATGAAACAGTTTGAAAAGGATGCAGGTTTATCACAGATTACAGATCAAACCTGTCAAAACGACCACCTCTCCAAGAAGTGTTAGATATCCAATCGATTTCTAACAAAGCCAACCAACCCCATTTGTCATCAGGTCGAAGACCAGTGTCTACCATCGAGAGACAATTAGCAATTCAAAAGCGAATGTTTAAATCTGCCTTCAAACCCACCATCATTTTGATAATACAGTCCACTCAGCTTGACTGCAACTCGTCAGGATTGGACAAATTGTTGCATTCCGAAGTTTCGATTAAGCCGAATTTATAATAATAATAATAATAATAATAATAATAATAATAATAATAATAATAATAATAATACATAGCCTTTCTATAGCGTTTTACCCCTCATGAAAATGAGAGAGACAGATATTTTTTATCTCTTGTCGTTATTCATCAAGGTGAGAGGGCCTTTGAGTGTTGGAACTACATTGTTTGTGCTGAAAGACAGTAAATGATTGGAGGTGCTTTTTTTATGTCAGCCGATAACCTTAGTTATGAGAATTAATGTGCGTCATGCCAGAATTTGTAATTAATTTTGCCAATAAATTGCTTTCACTGAGTCATGATTAAGCAGCGGGAGTTATTATTAAGCAGCAAGAGCTATGATTCAATCATGCCTTTTATATAGAATTAATTACGGTTTTTTTACAGAGAAAAGTTACGATTAAGCGGCAGTTGCAATTAACCAAATTGTGATTGAGCGAAGTGGGTCTTGTTAAAAGTGAACTAAAATTTAAAATTATATAATCATCAACAATCTTGTCAACAATATAAGGTAGAAAAATCTGGCCAACGAACAACTACTTTCTGGAATAATTCAAGACCTTCAAATCGAAGCAATGTGACACAGCCAACAGTTTTATTTTGTCAAAAGACAATATTGTGAATCTCTTTGATGGCATTCTAATGCCTTAAAATGCCATGAAATACAAATTAACAGATAAAAGTTGACCGCACAATTTCACCAATTTCTTGGTGCTTCCCTAAACGTAATGTCAATTGTGGGAAAAAAATAATTTTAAAAACTTGTCATTACTAACATAAATTATCAAATATTCAAGATGTGGTGGGATTTTCTTTCTTTCTATTTTTTTTCTCCTTTCTTTTACAAACCTTGCCACAGCCATGAATGCAAGATCTACATTGACTCCAGTTTTTGCGCTTGTCTCCATGAATGTCACCCCATATTCCTGAAAACATTGAAATGAAACTTTTTTTTTAAAATTATTTCATTCATAAACATGAATAAAGGAAATGGAGTCGACTTAGATAATATTCAAGTTAAAACATGCACTGTTGGCTGAGTGGTTAGGCTACTGGACCCTGAGCTTGACGCAGTGTCGAGTCCTTGGGGATGACTGTTCAAACAGTTTCCTTCAATTCACTGCACAGAGTTTACAAAGCTCCAACCCACAACTCCCTTCATGGATGTGTTTTAAACAGGGTATGCCCCCATAACACTTCCTAAGCCTGATGCTAATTTGTTTGTTTGTTATCTGTTCCCTATAGTACCGTGATTAAACAGTGTAGGGACCAGCTCTGTGTCTGGCCGAGGTCAGTG
>JARFNW010132385.1:0-11267 GCA_031763155.1 Dirona albolineata | reverse complement strand
AACATAAACATTCTTATTCATTTATTAACATACCTTGTTTTGAAACCTAGATTTATAACCATTTCTAATGCTTTACCTCAAATATACACGCTGATGTTATTTATATCAGTGGAAAGGCTCTGTGACTTGATTTGTCTGTGATGTTATTGCTTTATTACCATGTTTTCCTCTTCTACATAAATTCTACTATTTATTATTACCACCTTCTACACCCACGTATGTTGTAATTTTATAATTTTGTATCGTTTATTCTTACTTTAATGACACATTGTATTATTTACGTCTATACAAAGAATTTCCCCACGGGGATGAAATGAAGTATTATCTTACCTTATCTTATCTTTATGAAAAAGTTTGTGAAGGATTTTCTGTATGATGCTGATATTGACGAAGGCAACGTAAGGGTGGGAGTCATCATTTACAACACAGAAGACTATGTCATGTTCCATATGAACACTAACCAGACCAAAGCTGACGTGTACAATGCCATTGGTGACATTCCATACCGCTATGGCAGCACCAACACTGCAGATGCTCTGAAGACCATGAGGACAGGAATGTTCACAAGCTTTAATGGAGACAGGGAAGGGGCAGAGTACATTTAGCATGAATTGGGTTACTTAAATGATGCATATCGTTTGTGTTTGTTGACGATTTCTTAACATAGCACACTGTTGTTTGTAACAGTATTTGGGCAAGTTCATTGTCAGTCCTGATCGTCACACCAGGTAGCCATGCACATTGTCCAAGAACCGTACATTGTTACCCAGAGACCTTGGAACTTTGTGTAGAGATCATTAAGAACCAGCAGGTGAACAGCAGTCCGTGTATGAAATCCTCCATTTACACCATGACTACTGCACCATTTAATATTAACCAATAAACATTTTTTAGTATCTAATTATCTGCTGCACCACGCACTGGGTCAACTTTTTAAAGTTGAGCCGAAATATTAGAAGCTATTGATCAAAAATTGCATTTGATCGTATGGCAAATGTTATATCATCTATCTCTGTTCTAAAAAAATAAATAATTACTGATTGAACGTTCAAGATTATGATGCTTTGACATTTTTGGTGATATTAACACTTATTAAGATTTGCTTACATTTTGTTTTTTACTGCATTTCGGGTTCAACACCTAAACCAGTTACAACTCCTAAAGCTTTATAAAGTGAGTATATGCTAAAGAGGGTTATATATGACATTAAATATCTATGTAAAATGCAAACAACTCCAGTCCTTTCAATTGTGTCTTTTCCACCTTCATGATCATGCCCACAATTAACATCTGCACCCTCACGACTTGAGCCTGTAACTACTTTCTGATGATCTGCCTACCCTCTTTACTAAGCTTGTAATAACAGTTGTCACAAACATTGATATTGATAAACGTTTACACAGACACATTGGAAACATTGTTTTATCCTCATATTTGTTTGATGAGAGGATCCGTGGCTTTTGTCTGTCATTTTCCAGTCACTGCAAAAGTTCTAGAGTTGGGTACTGAGGTGCTAAACCTGCATCCTTTTGGTTTTATGATGTTTTAAAAAGCAGTTACATTCTTTCCCTATTATTAGAATTGGTCGAAGTTGAAGGCATTGAAGTAAAAAATCTTCTTTTTCTCAGATGCCATTTAAGTAATTGTTTTTTTTCTTATCAGATTGTGTTGATATCCGCCAAGATTTGGTCTTTGTGCTGCATGTGTCCCAACGTATGTCAATACACAACTTTGATTTGATGAAAGACTTTATAAAAGACTTCCTGTACTATGCTGACATTGACGGAGGCAACGTAAGGGTTGGAGTCAACGCCCACAGCAATGTGTACAACTCAGGAATCCCCGAAGGGTTTCAAGTCGGGTTCCAATTGAACACTTACCAGACCAAAGCTGACGTGTACAACGCCATTGATGACATTCCATACCACACTGATGGCTACTCTCCAGATGTCTTGGCCACAGAAATGTTCACAAGCTTCAATGGAGACAGGGAAGGGGTAGGCAACATTGCCGTTGTGTTGACTGACATCTGGTCGACATGGGGAGCCACTGCACAGCCAGAACTGGCCAGTGCAGAGAACATCCACTTCTGTGCTATTGGTAGTAGGCTGATAGACGAGTTGGATGGATTTCCCTTCAAGCCATTATACGATATCAGATTTGCTGTACAGGAATTTTCAGAGCTCAGAGGCTTGAGGTATCAAGTTTTGTCATCTCTCTGTAAGTTGATCTTTATTGTGAAGTCAAATTTCTATTACTTGTGTTTTAGAAGTATGAACTGACCATTTTCATTGGTTTATTTAATAGAGGAGATACATGTTTTTCTTTTGCTGAGAGTTTGAAACAGTGAGATTCCTCCATAATCATGACCAGGTTATGATCTATGCGATTCACAATCAATTACGTAAAAGACAATTTACAAATTAAATAAGTTTTAGTAAAAATAAAATGTTTCAATCTTGCTTTAAACATATTTACATTAGGTGCCTCTCTTATCCTTAACACTTTCATTGCTGAGCTTTGTTAGGTAAAAAACCCTTTGGTTGCTGAGGGTTTGGACAAAGCAAAAGCAAAATGTGATGCTACCATAAGAAATCGAATATCTCAAAAACGAGCTGGAATATCGTCGTGAAACTAGGCCTAGAGTTAGAGCTAGTTACCTGGCTGCTCAGTATTGTTACTAGAAGAGTTTTCCTGCTCAAATTCGTAGCTTGTCCATGAATTACAACTCTCATGTCGGTAAACACGATTGGCATTTATTATTGTTTACCTTTTCTATCAAGTGAAAAGTTTGGAAAAAAAACTTCACCAAACGAAGAAAACTGGACCAAATAACGATCGAATGGCCTGGAACGAAGTGTTTTCTTTTATAGAATCAAGGGAAGTAACTATGAATAATCGTGGCATCATTAAAATAGTATTTCAACGATTTCATCCAGTAATGTCCGGACAGCGACGGAAGTACGCATTAATGCGTATTCAGCAACGAAAGTGTTAACCCGTTGAAATATAAGGGCATTGTGACATTGTCACTGGTGAATTCTTGGTCCATTGCGCTTTGTTATATTGTTTTGTATCAAAACTTAGCCTATTTTGTGGTTATATGAATGGCAGCACTAAAACAAAAAAAATCAATTGTAATAGAGAGATAAAAAAATAATCCTCTTATCTGACATCTCAATTCACAGATGAAAATGATGTATGAAAAAATATATTGGTATATTGATAACATGGTATTCTTATTCAGCTTGAAGTAGAGTCCACTATAATATCTTTGCTTTATTGGAAAATGAATCTTTTATTGGCCATTACACACACCATTTCCTCGTTGCAGTCTCATGTAAAACACTAATGTTGGTTCCTTTTCATTTCAGAACCCTCTTCAGATTCTTGTCAATGCAATCATCAATGGAGGTCCTCGTGAAGATGCCACTCGTGTTGGTCGTGCTGGAACCGTTCGTCGACAAGCTGTTGATGTGTCTCCTCTGCGTCGTGTGAACCAAGCTATCTGGTTGTTGTGCACTGGTGCTCGGGATGCTTCTTTCAGAAACATTAAAACAATTGCAGAATGTTTAGCTGATGAACTCATCAATGCTGCAAAGGTTAGTATTAAAGCTGGCTAGAATTCTGATAGAATGATAGAAAATAATTCTTTTAAAAAATTTAGTGGCTTATTATCAATTATAATAATTCATATTCCAACCCCCCACTTGTTTTTTGTTGGTTTTATTTAACCCTCAAGAGCCCAGTGTGCGTAAGTTGGTACATTGTTTTGTTGGTGTTTTTTTCCTCGTTCCTTATCTGCCCAAAGTGCAAAATAAGGCACATGCTGATATTTCTTTAAATAAAAAGCTGGAACCATATCTCTAGGTCCATTTGTAGTGGGTGTTATAAAGATTAAATTGTAGGAAATCTAGAGGGTTAATCACACTGAGGCCAAAACTACTTTATTGTCTTTTCTTGCCAATTATAAGATGTCATATGTTGTTTGCTGAAGGTAGTTGTTTCAATCTAAAATATCTGGCAAGTATTTAAATATGATTGCTTTAGCTGCTGGAAACGACTATGTTATTGTGCTGTGTGTGTTTTGTTCCTGATTACATTTGAACTGTTCTGGGTACAGTACATGGATTTTCAAAATTCCCAGGTGTTTACCTTGAGGTTCCTTGATAGGGCTGTTAAGGGGTTGGTGCAGGGTCTGCCTTCGAGGTGTATGTTCCGATTTTGGATTTTGAAAAAAGTGGCAGCTATGAAAATATAGCGGGTGGTGCCGTGCCATTCCCGAGACTATGGTGATCACCCCGGTGAGAAAATGATATTTCAAAGCGGGTCAGGCAATTACGCTATCGCATTTACTTTCCCGATAGAACAAACCTATAAAGACATGTTTCTATATGATACAAGCATTTCAGCTTGTATGATCTGTGGTGGAGTTTCAATAGTCGTCTGTGTTGTTTATCAGGTGTTGTGTGTCAAAATGTCTCTGTTTCATCATTTAGGCGTTATCTAATATTTTATCTGCATCTGTTGTAAAGATATTTTCCAATGATTAGATTTTTTTTGGTATGGTCTCTGCCTGTTGTCTGGTGTGCTCACCCTACCATTGCTTGTGAATAAAAATGGATTACTATATTTTCCCTATTGTCTATCGCGTATATCCACTTTTCCGATTCCGACAGTAGACATGACCAGCATGTACTCGCCTCGTCTTTACTGGCGTGACAATACAAATCCAAATACTTTAAGTGACCATTATTTCAATGCCTGTGTCTTTATGTAAATTCAGACAGTTAGATTCTGGTATATCATTCTGAGTCGGAGACATGAATAGAAACCCGCAGCTGATGAAGTTTCCACATTGTCTTCCAGCTGGTTTCCATTTCGGAGATGACAAAAAATGAATTTCTGTATGTCACATTGCTTGTGGCATTTTAAACATTCTGCTGTTGAGCAGTGGAGATTGAGTTTTGAGTTAGCAGACTGCTTAATAATTTTGTCTAAATTCTTTGTTGTGAGTCTGTGAGGTATCGTCTCAACAGATATGACCAGCACCAACTCCTCAACATTAAAGGGGGGGGGGGTGTCCTGATTCTCCAATATGTGGACGACGACGTCATGATGAATCTTGCAGCGTTCTTCTGCATACACTCTATATTGTCAATGATGATTTTGGAGGGTGTCCCAAATAATATGTAGGTTGTTCGGTGGATATTAATTTGAGTTTGAAAATTTGTAAGATGAAGCAAGCTTTCTTGCAACTGATGTTATAATATTTGAGTTCCATGTCAATTCATATTTGTCTTTTTATTTAATTCCAGGGTTCATCTAATTCCCATGCTATCAAAAAGAAGGATGAACTGGAGAGAGTTGCCAAGTCCAGCAGATGAAATGTCATTGTAATTTTAATGTCAGGTTACATGTACCTGCAAATAAATATATAAAACACATTGCAGATTTTATTATTATTTATTATTAATTATAGTTTGTAGGTGTTAAATTTAAATGCATCCGTCTCATTCCAGTACCAGTGATGGGTTTCTTGCGATCCAGATTTCCTCTTATGTTTTAATAATTCCTTACACATTCATGTGTGTTGTCACTCAAGGTGTAGGTACAAGACCATTGATTTCTTCACAGATATTTAGACAAAGGGTCAATTATTGGTCCTTTTTATATTTTTTATGGATTCAACCCGCAGTCATAGAGCAACTTTGATCACTTTTATAAACCCCAAATGTCATGCTCAGCTGTGAAACCAAATAGGTCAGGGTTTATTTAAGAGAGGAAAATATGTGCATTTGCTAGATTTTAATGGCTAATTCTGGACTAGGAGAGGCATCACTGTAAAAGTTTACTGAGCGTTACACCACCTCACCTGTTGATGAGCTGTAAATAATTTTCAGACTATCTGAAAAATCCCACACAAACAAAAGAGCCCATTTTCAGGTCTACAACATTTGCATAAAATTACGTGCTAAAAAAGGATTTTTTAACACAATTATCAAAGAGCATCATGTATTGATACTACACAAGTACTAGTAGTAGTAGTTAAACACAAATGGTGTATTGTTGGGTATATTTTAGCTCTATTTATTATTTTAATCGTAATCGTGTATTATTCATTGTAATCGGTCCTCTGAATGACACCACTGGGCGTTTTTATGGGCGCCTGTTACAGTTGTGTGAGTAGTTGTATTAGTTGTGCGAGTTGATCGCTTGCAAGTCCACTATTATTTAACTATATATTATGAGTACTCGACTATTTTCAAACAACATACCAATTATCGCACAACCGTTGAGTGTTTGAGTCCCGTTGCTCATCGTTTTTACTCTGAATTGATAAACATAGTCATTATTTATTCACATTTCTATCCTTAATCTTCATCACATTATTTATGTTAATGCATCATGGTAGTGGTAGACCTACCGCTCCTACTTCACCGTAGAGCCAAATCAAATGAAGCCTCTTGCGAACATTTTGTTGGAGAAATGGACATTACTAGACCTTGGAGAACACTTGACCAGGACACAGCCTCTCCAAATCATCCACTTTAAAGAAATGAAGAAAACTCCTTTTGGAAACCAACAAAAACGTCCCATTTAGAAGAAAGAAATAATCAAGAAAAATCCCCAACAACCAAACAAATCAAAGAACCTCCCTCTTTACCAAACAAAACAATCCCTGTAATAATACATCAACAAAAAACAACCACCGAGCAAAACAACTTCGAAAAGTTGCGTTTAGTTGACCATTCAGTGACCTTGACATCTGCTAGTGCTATCATCATCATGTTTGATGTGTTAGTGTTTTTGTTAGTGCTGACTTTCTGATGGGTGGGAATGACTAGAACAAACCAGCCACAACCTAAAAATTTCCAACCTGGAAGTCAAAGTTTGCACCATTCTGGAATATTTTTAGCTGCAGAAAGAAGTAGAAGGCAACAAGCGTAAGAACGTGATTGTTGAAAAACGACATGATACAAAACTGATAATGTGTGCCTTCAGAAATTCTTGCTTTATCTGATGACTGTGACATGATTGAGGGGACTTTAAGTTTAAGGTGTTCAGATTCTTTACCACTACGTACCACCTTAGAAAAATGTAATTTGTTATAAGACGCACTACACATGGGCTGAGAGTGAGAGGAAAGGTTCTGGCTTTTTAAAAATGTCATAACTTTTATTTCAACAAATGTCAAAATGTGTCATTAGCACTTTGGGCAGTTAAGGAAAAAAAAACCATGTGTCAACTTTAGCAGACTGGGCACTAAAGGGTTAAGGCCTCTTGTCCGTTTGCATATATTTTAAGTAATGGCTATGAATAATGAATATCTTCCACATTGACATTACAATTATTTCTCTCTCCGCCTCACCAACCTTTCTCTCACTTTCCTCCTTGGTCTTGGTGACCCCCAGACACCCTCCTCACTGTAAAAGTCTCCAAATGTTACAATTTCAGGTTCTGGATTGTTTTACAATATCATGCCTCAGAGCCCACCCCTGATTCCACATCACAAGGTGACTGTGAATTATCTTTACAGCTTAACAACATTCATACAATTAACACTGGGGCACAAGTAGAAAGAAAAACTTGTTTAGGAAATGGAAACCTTAGTGAGGCAATGAACTGTAGTCACTGGATAATTGCATTCTGCTTACTACACAGCCCAGATGTGTGCGAACAGCGTTTGACCAATTTTTTTCTATTTAATAAGTACCTATAAATGCACACCAAGGCATAATTGCCCACTCAAAACTAAAAAACAATTTGCCCTCAAACTCAAAGCATTAAAATTAAAGAGAGAGAAAAACAGTGAAAATTAAATGGGAAATAGGGAACACTAGTCATGTCATTGTCATCATCTTGTACAGCTATGCATGCTTGTGATCTCGCTGGAGCCTACTGTGGTGGTCCGTAGAAGAACAAACTTGTGTCACTGGTCACCGACAAACAATGAATGATTGCGATTGAAATTGATAGGCACATTTACTGGAGTTACTTTGTTTATTGAGTCCCCTTTATACAGCAATAAGCAGTGTAGGGGCCAGTCATATGTCAAGCTCTGAAGGGTGTACATGATAAATGGAAGAAAATCCAAATCTCAATGAGGACTTCCACCACTCATCACCTAACACATAGCTAGAAAGTCTGCATCAGGAATTTAAAACAAGCAGGTGATGAGCTCACTGCGTCTAAATAAAAATACCTTTACCAGTAAATTTGACAATGTACCATTCATGAGGTCCACACATTTTACCAGTAAACACTTTACTGTTACTGTTACCCTAGTGGTAACTATTCCGTAAAAGGACAACTGATATCTGCCACCTGCATGATAATGATATGTATAATTGCACTTTTCTCTTCTCTCAAGCAGCATGCAATTATCCAGTGTTTGCTCAGTATTGTTTTTTTATAATAATATATATGAGCATCCTGCTGATTGTTTTTAACGAGTCTTTCTTCACCATCAGCTGCCAATTTTTCATTGAAATAATTGTTTTATATTTATGTTGTGATATTAATATTATTGAATTGATCATGATTGTGCATTGCCGAACGTCATAGTGATTTCAACTTGACTCAAACTGCATTCAAATGTCTCTAGCTAGGACTAGGATATTTTCCTCACTTCGATGTCACCGTGCTCATCTCTTTTGTCCACAAATATTTTTAACAAGATGTTCTTTTGGTCTGAGTATCTGGAGGTTTAACAATCTATTCTGTTGAAGGCCTTCTGCTACTGCTATATGTATTGTGTCCCTGATGTTAGTATTATTAGATATCAAGCCCAGTTACTCAGAAAAGTGTACAGAGTTGGAGTTAATCTCTTTCTTATTACTTGAGTCGTGTCAATTAAACATCGCTACCCCACTTGGTAAGGGAGGTTGATTTCAAAATCTAAATCACATTATTTTTCACTGCCGACATTTAAGGTTTGAAAAGCACTCTCCAGCACATTATTTTTTTCAACTCGAATAGAGCCAAAAAATAGTTCATGTGAAAATTCAAAATTGTTTCTTCCGGTAGTAAACAACACTGCCCTTGGTTAACGTAACGTGCTGAAGAAGTCACTCTCAGAATAAAAAAATAATATGGGTCCAGCAACTGCAAAATGGGTCATTTACTCCCTTTTCAACATATTATAATCAAACTTCGATATGTCGGCAAAGCTTCATCTCATGCACTCCGGTAACTTTTTAGTGTAAGTGTAAGGGACTGATGCAGAAAATTGTCAAACCGTTCCCGTCATCAAACTATAAATAAATGCTGATGCTACAAGTACATTGGCTGAACTTGTGATGGCTTAGCTTGAGTTCAATAATGAGATTCAAGATAATTGTGGAACCAATATCCAAAAAATATGACATGACTAAATCTGGCCAAAGGAATTTGTTTGATCCACCTGCGACTTTGAGATAAGAGGCCACAAAAGATCATTTGTGACAGACAATGGTCAATGATAATGATAGTTTGTAAGACTTGAAGTCGACATCTCTGCTTTTCAGGATTTGATCCCGAGATCTCCGTATCCCAAAGCACCAGCAGCTACTAAGGAGGCTACCTCTGAATTTTCATCTCTTGCAGGGAAAGCATTGTAACAATAGACTTAGGGTCTTGCTTCTTTCCCTCAACTATTACGTAAAAACATTGATCATCAGTTTAATATATATATCAAAAATACAACAGGTGGACGTTGATTTTGAATTCCTAAATAAAATATATTGCCCAAATGATGCATTTGCTTATTTCGTTATGATGACCGTTGCAAAGTCATTTGAAAGTGGAAGGCTTCAATAAGCCTCATAAACAAATAAGAATGGAAAGTAAAGAAAACCATATGAAATGCACAAAGAGCCAAACGTTTCAAAGAAGTCCAAAAGACAATGGCGTCTTTTAATCTGATCTTCAGAGTTATACAGCATGATTACACATACATATTATATATGCCATTTTTCATTTTCATTATTCTAGTTCAATAGTCAATTATTAATGGTAAAGACATTTCTAAAGCCAACAGATTTCAACAACAGTAGCAAACCATGCGATATTTTATCAATATGATCAAAACAAACAGTATCATCAGTAACATATTATGAATATACATGTGTGTCAAGTAAAAGACAAAACTAAAGAATAGCTGCAAATTGGATTAACAATTGCAAAAAAATAATTATCAGATTAATCCATGAAAAA
Organism: Dirona albolineata; assembly: GCA_031763155.1. NCBI lineage: Eukaryota > Metazoa > Mollusca > Gastropoda > Nudibranchia > Dironidae > Dirona > Dirona albolineata. The sequence goes on along the minus strand of JARFNW010132385.1, from coordinate 1,070 downwards.
TGAAAGACAAAGACCAAAAAATAAAATACAGCAGGGCCACATTCATGCAGAGATTTCAGCAGTCATATTTACAAGCAATAAAATTACACATCACATGACCTTGTAGACACTAAGAACGGACAGTAAACATAAAAACTTGCAGAAACAATTAACTCAGTCGTGCCCCATATTGAATTGCAAATGTGCTCCAAAATAATGTTAACTTTTATTGAATATTTCTAACTTTTTTCCTCTAACAACACTAACACAAGTTCTTTCCAACTCGATTGAAATTCAAACTCAAATTCAATCCAGCCTAACTCTACCGACAAAATGGTAAATCTAAATTGCATAGTTTGCTGGGAAGGAAAAATAGCGACCGTCTCTTGGCATCTACATATTGAGACGCAACTTAAACTAAGTGATAAATAAAACATATATCTATTAAACACCTTCTTAATGACCCATAGATTTTCCAGCTCTGTATCAGGCCATGTGTACTAGTGGGGCACAGACTTGACCTGGGTCTGCGCATTGATGCTTTCTGCCCTATACACTGTCCTTAGCCAGACACAGAGCTGGTCCCTATACTAAACTGCTTAATCACCATTCTTCTTAATGACAAAATTTGCACTCCAGTGAACAATGACCAAATGAATTAGGAAAATATTTACCTGATCTTTAAAACAAAATGCACATAATAGAAAGAAACTAAAAATGGAACAATAAAACAAACCAATTGCTTGACAAAAAAATAAACGAAAATGAATTGAACTCTCTGAAATGGAAATGAGCGATAAAAAGAAATCAAAACAATTTGGATTGCCCAGATAAATTGAAAAAAACACAATCAACGAATCCTGTTAAGACTCAGCAGCACATACATCATAAAATGCTGCTTAATTTTGGTAAAAGAAGGTAGAAGATCTGATGTAATTCTTCAAGGATCAAAGAATTCAATTCAAGTTCACGATACTATTTATAAACATATACATTACATATATATATATATATATATATATATATATATACATATACATATATATACATATATATACATATATATACATATATATACATATATATACATA
>JARFNW010132374.1:0-11271 GCA_031763155.1 Dirona albolineata | reverse complement strand
CCCCCCCCCCCCCCCCCCCCCCCCCCCCCCCCCCCCCCCCCCCCCCCCCCCCCCCCCCCCCCCCCCCCCCCGTGTATGTGTGTGTGTGTATGTGTGTATGTGTGTGTGTCTGTGTGGGTATGTGTGTTTGTGTGTGTGTGTGTGTCTGTGTGAGTATGTGTGTTTGTGTGTGTGTACCTGTGTGTGTCTGTGTGTGTATGTGTGTGTTTGTGTATGTGTGTGTGTCTGTGTGTATGTGTGTCTGTATGTATGTGTGTGTGTGTGTGTGTCCGACCCCAGGTAGCTCCGCCAAGTGAGTGACAATGACTGTTGGAATAGTCACACACCATTAGCTTCCACGTCAAGCAATGCAAACATAATCTGGATTGACTTTGATCTCCCTCTGATAACGTGAACAATTTGAATATTATGAAATAACATGGCTTCCATTTTGGGGCCATAGAAAATGTGACCTAGTTGTACAGAGTTAGAGCCTGAATGCGACTGCGACGGTTCGGATCATACCTTCGAGAGTTTACAAGACTCTGTCCATCAAGTCCTATCGGAGATGTACTTTAAACAGGAGGTGCCAGCTTTGATACGACACTAATTACGATGTCAACCGATCCCTCATTGGTCAATGTAACATACAGACTATGACATTACTGTTATTATTTATTGCATGAAATGAGGTCATAGGTCGTCATCGTTCCTTCCAGAGTGTGTCGATGGTTCCAATGGCATCAGATGACTCCGTCTGTGGTATTTTGAACTTTGCACTTTGCACTTTGCAGTATTCAAGATAAGTGATTATAACCTCAGAGTGTCTAATAGGGCGTCGGGAAAAAAAATGTAAAAACAAGAACTCTGTAACTAGACATTCTTCAGTCATAGCGACAAAAATATACAGGGGTGCCGGTGGCGCAGTGATTAAGTGTTTCAAGAGGCCGCGGGTTCGTATCCCAGTGGAAGCACTGGATTTGTTTCTCAAGATCTTGATCCTACTTTTACAGTGCTCAACTTGGAATAGAAACGAAAGAAAAATTTACCCCCTGGGATTAGCAAAGGGTTGTTTTGTTGTGTATAGGTAAAATGGGTTCTCATATTATATGTTTTTGACGACCAATCCATTATCATTGTATCATTGTACCAAATATGACACCATATGAATGGCAATTATATAACCTTACATAACTGCAAGCTAACGGAAAAAAAGAATTCCTTGCATAGTAATAGGAATGTCATAGCTTCAGGCCACAATTATGGTTTGTGTTTGCTTTTTTGTGTTTTTCTGTTGTTTAATTTTAGTTTTAGTTTTAGTTTTAGTTTTTTTTTGTTTTTTGGTTTTTTTTTCAGAAATCCCAGTCATTGTCTGTTTTATTTTTTATTCCAGACAAAAAAAGTGTGTCTTTGGAAATACTGAATTCAAGTTTTCCGTTCTTTGTAAGGGTAACGGAAGCTGGGGGGGGGGGGGGAGGGGGGGCTTTCAATTCTTCCGTCCAGCCCACCTGCATTTCTATCTGTGTTTATAATATATATCTACTTAGATATCAGTGTACCCACCTTCCTACCTCTTTATCGCCTTCACATATCTAGATACCAAATGTATCAATAGAGGATATCGATATAACATTCGACCCATTTCATCCCCTCATATCCTTGACATGTCTAGATACCAAATGTATCAATAGAGGATATCGATATAACATTCAACCCATTTCATCCCCAGATATCCTTTGCATATCTCCATTGTTTCGCCCCTAATCCCTTGTTCTTGCCGCCAAATCTCCCAGCCTCCCCCTCAGTAATACACAAATCACGGTTCATTTCATCATAGGAACTCTTCGCTTGTGGAGGTTTATTCGCCTTCACCGAGAATGGATTTGCTCGCTGGAATCTTGGTGAATTTTTGGGGAGTGAGGGGGGGGGGGTGGGGGGTGGTGTTGGCTGGTTGTGTTTGGCGGCTTTTTTTGGTGGTGGCCATTGAAGAATTGTAATTTGTGTTATGAAGTATTGGTTGGGTCCCTGGCTTTACTGACTGACGGCGAGCTGTGGGTTTCAGAGGTTTCAGGACTGGGGTTTTCATATTTGTTTCGTTTGTTGTTGTTGTTGTTGTCGTTGTTGTTGTTGTTGGTGTTGTTGTTAAACTACTGGTGGTGGTGGTCGTCGTCGACGTCGGCGCCATCATCATCATCTTCATCATCACCATCATCATCCTCCTCCTCCTCCTCCTCCTCATCATCATCATCATCCTCGCCATTTCTGCCATATCCAATTATGCCATGCTATCCCATAACTGTTATCACTGTCTGTCTTTGGTGGATCTATTTAAATTGTAATGAAGTAGTAGTAGTAGTAGTAGTAGTAGTAGTAGTAGTAGTAGCAGTAGTAGTAGTAGTAGTAGTAGTAGTAGTAGTAGTAGTAGTAGTAGTAGAAGTAGTAGTAGTAGTAGTAGTATCATTATATTATCATCAAAAAGAAGAAATGTGCAGAAAAATCTCCAGTCTTGCTTTCTTAATAATGTGAATCAATATTTCCCAAATACTGAAAAGTCATATAAAGACAAAGATGCAAACTATACCAAAACAGCCCTCCAAGGAGAGTCGAGTTTGCAGCCAAAAGCCTTCTTAAAAGGTGTATGAGGGGAAAAAAACAATAATTCCACTCATTTCATTGAAAAAGTTGAATTTCCGACTGTCACAATAAACCCACCTCTTCTTCCAACTTCCGAATACTTTCTGCCTCCGCTAATCTCTTACGCTCTGCCTCTTTTATAGCTAATGCCTCTTCTTCCTTTTGGATTCTCAATGCCTCTTTTAAAGCAGCAAGCTGAAATAGAAAAGAATTATTGAAAGTTATTAAAAACAAGATATATTATACAACTTATAAATCAAAAGAGAGCTTATAACGATGTATTCATGCTTAGAATAACAAACGTAACAGAAAAAAAGCATCAATTTATTATTATCATATTTCAAATTTACAGATAATCAGAGATGCTATCTCGTAGAAATCAACATATATATACATATATGTTAAAAAAAATGTCCCAATTATTCAACTTTTACAAATCTATTCAGATATTCAGGTTAAAATAGGACTCTACCAAAACTAGAACATACATAAAACTGACCTGTTTATTTTTCGGTTTAGCTTTCTCCTCTGGTTTCTCTTCCTTTTCTTTATCACCCTTCTTTTTTTTTTTCTTCTTTCCTTCCTTTTCTTTGCTCCCTTCTCCTGAAAGTGTGAAAAAAAACATAAGCAGGTGGCTAATTGTACATACATATAATTTGAATATCTCAGGAACATTGATATACTTTGCATTACAAATTATATAAACACGGGAGACCTAGCACATGAATACAAACTTATCATATCTAAGTGCGCCTGAAGGAGATATATAGAGTAAAATAGTTGAAAGCAATTTTTTTTTCTTTCAGAAATCATCAAGTACACCTTTCATCTTGCTTCTGTTAAAACACTATGCTTCTATTCTCATTTTATGCGTATATTTACTGGATTTTCCACACCTGCCCTGTCCAATGATTCCCATGAGGTCTTCAAATTTGGACACAAAAATATCACTATTCACCGACGAATTGTCCATTTTACCATCCTTCCCCGTCTTGTTACGTCTAAAAATGCCTCAGCATCAAGTGATGTTATTGAGCATAAATTTAATTTTTCACAAGAACGTAATGAGTAGTGAGCATAGTTCATCACTTTCGCATTTTGATCCAACTACTTTTAATGTCACGTTTGGCTTGCACTAAATTAACAGCTGTGACCGTGTTTTCATCAAAATGACTGTCAATTATAAATGTCATAGACCGTTGCCTGTCTTTCTTCTTTGGCAAACTTTCAGTCATCGTCCTGGTCTCTCAGCTTTTGATCTCCAATCAATATGGCAAACAAGGGAGTTTCTACAAACTCAAGATTGACAAGTACATTGCAATGTGTTTCCCATGAGTTCTCACGTTATTTTAATCACGTTACGTTTGCCTAATAAACACATCAGATGTTCATATGTGAGTTATTGATAAAAAAAAATGCACGAATATTGTGGTCCTTTTTCTCAGGCGCAATCACATATATGCTAGACAACCACATTATCCCATTGGCACATGTGACCCATTGGCATTCAAAAACATTTTTTTAAAAGCGTGTTTGGGAATCAAACAAAATTCAGTTCCACCAAAAGCAAAATGACATCGGATGCCAATCATTTTGGGTTTTTTTTTATCTTTAACTCATTTCTTTTTTAAAATTCAGAAGTTGAGAATTCCCAAAGTACTATGTAAACAGCTGTAGGGCATTTCCCTCGACAACCTATTCGACACTAAATGAGCACATGAAAGGGGGACTGGCACCTCCAATCTAAAGCATTCCTACTTATGGGACAATGTCTCCCCCATCCCCTACATATTATTTTCAACACCAGGGTACTACTAACATAGTTTTTCTGACCAACAGGTCCTCACTCCCTCAACCCCACCACACCCATGCTTTATCCTGTGGTTGTTCCTTGTTCATTGCTGCTTGGCAAAGGCCTATGATCGAAACGCTGGTGTTTAGTGTTGTCAATCATTGAAGCTTACCAGCTAATTAACATACTCTATATTCCCAACTGTTAACCAATAAAACTTCAAAATTATCACTCAAATAAATATCAACAGTGGGCATCTCTCAACTCCCATCCCTTTACTGAATGTAAATCACGGATTGTGTGATGAGATTTAAAAATGCTCACCTTCTCCGCCTTCACCAGCCTCTGGCGTTGTTTCCTGAGTAGCATTTGGTGCAGATTCTTTCTCCTTATTCGCTGCATCCTCCTTTTTCTTTGGCTCTTTTGCTGTAGTTTGTGCTTCTTCTTTAGGTTTATCACCCTCGGCAGACCCCTCTTTTTCCTTCTTGGCTTGATCTTTCTTAAATTGCTTTTGCTTTTCCTGGAGAAAGTAACAAATAATGACCAGCTCATGCATTTCCATACAAAGAAAATTAACTCCAAGCCTACATTGCGGCTGACGCTTGGGTTATTTTAGTCTTTTATCTAAATTAAAATTTACCCTAAAGACAAAATGCCCTTGTGGACAAATTAAAGGCAATTTTATTCATTTATTTATTTAAGAACCTCCCCACGAGGATGAAGTAAAGTACTATCTCACCTCTTATCTTAAGGCCAAAAAGGGTGAAAACAAATGTCTTAAATATTAAACTTTCCACTTCAAAATGTTCATACTGAGACAATATCATTCAGCAAACTGTACAACTACATCGTTGCTACTTACCTCCAGTTTCTTTTGCTTCTCTCTCTCCTTTTTCTCTTTCTTTTTCTGAGCGGCAGATTTCATTGCCACTCCGTCCTCCCCAACTTCTCCGTCAGCCTCTTCATTTTCACCCTCTTGGGCTTCCTCGTCTTTGTCTTTACCTTTCTTTTTCTTCTTCTTCTTCTTTTCCTCCTCAAGTTCATCCGCGAGGTCATCTATACTTTCCATTTTCACAACCTCCGGAACCGGCGGTGCCTCACTTTCCTCTTCATTGTTGTCCTCCTCGGTGTCCCCTTTATTCTTCTTCTTTTTCTTCTTGTCTCCTTTGCCAGATTTTTCTATGTCTGCCAGGATAGCGTCGATGTCCTCCTCTTGCTTTTTGGCTTTTTCCTTCTTGGCCTTCTCCTTTTTCTTGGACTTTTGTGCAGGCACACTTTCTTCTTTCATTTTCACTTCTTTGTCATCATCCTCATCCTGTCAAAAAAACCCCCCAAAAAACAGAAAAAAGGGGTGTATGGAGGGGGAGAGAGAGAGCAATATAAATATTAGTTATAAAAAACCATGGAGGGTGAAGGTTGTTTTTGGTGAAATCAAGGACATAAAGAGGAAGGAGGCAACTATCAAATGCAGCCTTCAATAAAACAAGCTAACAGTCGCAACTAACAAGAAAAATAAATAAATGAAACACAAACTATTCAGAGGTCTTGCTCTGGGAGTTGGGCATTGACGATAAGCAAAAAGAACAAAAGCTGGACTCATTCCGTTTCACCGTAAGCAGTTAGCTATCCAAACAAAATGTACCTGATCATATATTAGAAACCAGACAGATACCATCAAGGTCCAAGAAGATTCACGCCAAACAAGGCCAAAAAGACTAGATTGAAATCATCACATCATGGGCAAATTAAGCCAAATTCAACGCAAACAAAAATAAAAAAGGGTTTTTGTTCTTTTTACTGTCCATGCTCTAGAGAGGATACTGGCTTGTCATAGAATCACTTCGAAAGATGTAGTTAAGTTACTACATACCTATACACTTGGGATAAACAATGATAGCAAAATGAAGCATAAAAAAATAGCCTCTAAAACACAATAAAACTCACATCGCTTTTTTTGTCACTGAGGTCATCATCTCCACCATCATCCATGTTGGCCAACAAAGCAAATGCTGACACGCCTTTTGTCTTGGTCTTGGTCTGCAAAAAAAATAATTCAATAAACCGTGAATATTTAGATTTTGAGAATGATCTTGCCCTCATCCTGTCTCAACCTATACACTAGCTGGTACACCCACTCTCTTAATAAGTGAATTATCTTATTTCTTTATTCCCTGCAATTTTCTTTTACCTCTGTTTTATTTTGTGATATAAATGGGTTGAGGATGGGGCACATCCTCAAAAGGTAAATAGCTACTACTGCTATTAATTAATCATCATTAATGGGGAAAATATTTTTAATGCTTGTATTTTATGTAAATCCATATTTAAGACAAAATGTGTATTTTCGTAAGTTGGCAATGCATCACCCTGTGGCATTGACTTATCATAAGCTCAGTTTCTTGCAGCTTTTTAAAAGATATTTGAGTTGACAATATCAAATATCAATAAGAATGTCTCCCAATTTATGGCTATAGCAGTTGACCCGAGAGCTCTTATGACGCCAGTGCGAGACAGGTAGTTACGATGACGAACTAAAATGATTTATTTTGTTAGTTTGAGGGATGGATGGGAGATTGTCACTTTAAAGAAATGTTACAAATGGCACAATAGCTGCCAATTTAGGGGTTTTGAGTAAGCCATATTGTTTTGTTAATCCCTTGAGATAACCAACCTTTTTTGAAACAATTGGAGCACTTTCCTCAATGTCTTCATTGCCTTTATTAGCTTCTAAGGTCAAGGCTTGTAATTCAGATTCAATATCATCCCTGAAAAAAATAATTAATAAATACATATTAATGTCACATAAAACTTTACTTTACTTTAGCATATATAATATATATCAAAATCAATACTGCCTACATCATACTGCATTAGCTACCTAAGGAAGAAAATGACCATAAAAAGTACTGCCTGTACTATGATTCTAAATAATAGTAATAGTAACAATTGGACTATCTTAAAAATTTTACCAAATATCCTTTCAAAGTAAATATTTCCAATTCCAATGTCAAGTTCTGCCGTTAATGATCAGAACAAACATGATAAACGATACTTTCAATGATCTGTGAAGATGACAAAAATCCCAAATATAAGTTCATATAAATTTTGACTGTTGCATACTGTATAGACCAAAGATAGGTATTTTCAAACACTCCTAAAAATTACAAGGAAAGTTTTCTTTTTCTATTTTGAAAAAAAAAGTTCCATGCTCAAAAATAAGAAGTTTTTCAAATTACCAATCATCATCCTTCTGTTTTCCTTTCTTGTTCTTCTTTTTCCTCTCTGCTTTCGTAGATGGCTGGGTTGTGCTTTGACTTTCTGTGTCATTTTCCCCAGCATGTTCTGTGGTGGCAGCCTCATCATTATCACTGAAATAAAAGCAATTTTCAAAGTTAAATTTAAATATCCTCAAGAATTTTTTAATCAAAATGAAAAATCAATGATAAACAGTAAAAAAAAAATAGCCCAGAAAGAGAAGACACAACAGCAGGTAAATCTATGATCCCCACACCATTAAAAAAAAAAGCAAAACTTTTTGTGGACTCTGCTCCTAAGAAATTCTAACAGCACCTTGTGCATTCACAAAATACAAAGTAGTCACTATACCACCACTCATTATAATACAATACTGCCCATCTCTCGTTTACTGCAAGCTTTTTTTTAGCCTGGGATGGATGGGATTCCTATTAGAGACACTACCATGACATTTTATACACCAACCATTTGTCCGGAACGCTTTTTAGACATATATAATATACAAAAATAAATAATAATTGTTATAATTAATAATACCGTCAAGTCAATCTTTTCTTTACAAGCAAAAGAGCATTGTGTTTACTTAAAAATCACTCATCTCATGCCTCCCTATCCCTAGACTCTCTCCTCTTACCCATGGACAATAAGAGATTGGAATGCCTTTCTCCTTCATATAACTGCTGCTGGGAGCCTTGAATCATTCAAGACTCACTTTTTTACAAAAATAAAAGATTGATCTATAAAATGATTCCACTCAATTTTATCTTTTTTTAAAAATACTTCCATGAACAAACTCAAAAACCATGGCAGAATCTTGTCCTTTTATGGCGGCCACTCAGTGGTAGAACTAGAACTCTCCCATTCACATGATTGCACTTGCACCACATCGCATCACACCCATCATTGCACAACAAAGTCAAAGCAAAATCAATTTGTATTTTGATCAACTCTGCTCATCATAATCAGTCAATCGGACAGTGATTGAATAGTGATAGAATTATCTATAATTTTAGGTACACAAAGTTTGGCAAAGGTGTTTTACTACACTATTTAATATTTACTAATATTACTATTACTAGACTAGTAGACTAGATATTATTTTTATTATTATTATTATTATTATTAGTTTAGAAATTATTATTTTTCTAATTTCTAATGTTGGCAGATGGTGTGGTTTTATTGATTGCTGAGGAATAAAAGTATATTATTCACATTATAACTACTAAGTTAGCGAAAGTTACAAAGAAGAAAAGCCTAAAATACCATTCCAGATGTTCACCAATAATGTTCTATCAAATATCAACACTTGGAAATGATGTGAAACTGCTGAAAATGAAACACAACACCACCACACAACAACCAACAGACTGGTCAGTCAGAGACCTTGTCAACTAAAGTAAAGCATGCTCATTCCTCAAACATTGGTATCTATGAGTTCGCATATGAATATAATATGTAGAATCTTTAGTCCTTTATGGCTTGAATTATGACATAAAACTCACGAGTCCTCATGATCCTTGGTTGCTTTCTTTGGTTTTCCCATTTTTTTTAGACGATCCTCTCGCACCGAATAATAATTTAATAAGGGTCGAAGTCGAATAAAGACTTGCTTCTTTTCTGTTTCTTATTAACATGAGAGATTTTAAGTAATGCTGAAAATAAATTATTTTCTGTGTATTTCACACGTTTCATTAACGTAAAGTTCTTTTAATCTTGATTTACTCAGTGAACACCTGCTCTGTATTGTCACATTTATAGTTTCGTTCTTGTACATTGGTTGCATTACATAGTGTAAAGAAGCTATTCCGTTTCCGCATGCAACATTTCTTTCCGGTGGGTCATGGCAACATTCATTTTATTTCCGGGTCACGATTATTTATAAAGTATTCTGAGAAAGAAAGAAGGGGGGGGGGGGGGGTAGAACAAAAATTAAACAGAGAAAAAACGAGGGGCCAGGCGGAAAGGAGGGGGGGCAGCGAAGGAGAGAGAGACACACTCAGAGAGAGAGAGAGAGAGAGAGAGAGAGAGAGAGAGAGAGAGAGAGAGAGAGAGAGAGAGAGACAGTGAGTGAGAGAAAGAGAATGGGGTGGGAGAGGGGGACAGTTGGGGGGGGGGGATGAAAACACAAACAATATTATTATCATGATCTAAAGGGTGAGTGGACATCCAAGCAAGAAGCCCGTCGCCGATTTATATACATTAAAGATATAAGGGAAGCGAGTCGGTGGATTTCAACCGTAACTTCATCTTGCTATCCAAGGCGTATCTCTTTATTAAAATTCAGCGCTCATTTATGAAATAATAATATGTTATATTATGTCAGTATTGTTTCATTGTGGCAATTCTAAAAATAGAACTACTTTAGGTAATTTAATCTTGCTGTGTTCAACTATTGTTCTTTAATCTGCTACCAAGAAGTACTAAATCGGATGGTTAATGGTTTTTTTTGTGGAGAGTGTCTGAAAATGCATCATCCCCAAGACCAAATTCATGAAAATTGATTTTCGATCCGTTTCTAAGTGCAATCCAATTTTAGAATTTAAATTGAGGTGTCTGGAGAGAAACAGAGAGTTTCCTCTCATCAATTTAACATATGTTGTTTCAAATAGGGGCATCTCCATCAACTATTTAACATTTGTTGTTTGAAATGGGGGCATCTTCATTAATTACTTCTCACTGAGCAAGTCCAAAAGTTGAAACTGATTTATCACGACTTACAAAAGTAACGCTTTTGATTCCTATGTTATGGATCCTATGTCTTTTACTGGGGGCGTCGACTCGACTGTTGGTGTTGACAAACAACGTTAATCGTAGCTAGTGACCGCCTAGGGTCTAAACCCATCAACCACGATATTTATACATGATGAAATGCATTGGCTCATTGGGGCTTGTGTCCCTGAGTAAGTAGCGTTGTCCTTGTCTAAAAATTGTATTCGCGCCCAACAGGCAGGGTGAGGTATTAAGTGTAAAGTGTTTCGTTGCTTTCGCGAGGCAAATGTGCTACTGTAAAGCGCTTAGAGCATGGTGATACAATCAGTTTTCACGAAAAAGGCCGTTCAATTATAATTACGATAAAGTGTGGATTATAATTTGTCAATTTTGAATTGAACACTGGTGAGTTGAAAGTAGAAAAAATAAGAAGGAAAAATAGCATAATAGTAAAAGTGAGAGTAAAATATAATATTATGATAGTGAGAGGAAAATAAATATAAACGATTGGGCATTTAAACCAAACGGTCAAGTAATCAGACGTTTGTCAGAGCTCTTCAGTGTTGAGTTCAGTTTTGGTGCACAGTCGTTGGATAATGCGATATTGCTAAACAGTCAGACGACAATCGTGTATTTGTAATTAAACTTGGTATGAACAAAGACTTAATTAAAATCAACTAAATGAGCACTCGCGCGCGCGTGTGTTTGTTTGGGAGGGTGTTCTGTCTGAGTGTGTGATGGAGCGTATATGTGTGGGATAGAAAGTGAGTTAGTGTAATGTATATATGTGTGTGTGTGTGTGTGAGAGAGAGAGAGAGAGAGAGAGAGAGAGAGAGAACGAATGAGAGAGAAAGAGCGAATGAGAGAGAGAGAGAGAGAGAGAGCAAATGAGAGAGAGAATG
>JARFNW010132363.1:0-11271 GCA_031763155.1 Dirona albolineata | reverse complement strand
CTACTACTACTACTACTACTACTACTACTACTACTACTACTACTACTACTACTACTACTACTATTACCACCACCACTGCTACTACTACTACTACTATTTATGACCAGCTAGCATTGCCGTTAGGATGTTATCATTATTAATACAGCAATCATTATTTCAAATATTATAAGCAAGTTGATAATAATAATAATAATAATGAAATGCATTTCTATAGCGCCCAATCCCATCTAATGACAGCTCTAGGCTCTCCCTCGCTCTTTCTAACCTTTTAATCTGTTAGCACACTTTGGTCCAATCATTTTGCATCGAATGGTAATCACAACATGACATAAACACCATAATAATCACGTCATGTTTTGACTATCAAATTTAATCGCTGAAATAAGATTGTGCCAAAATGTGCAAACAGTTTACGTATGGTAGGTGTATACGTCCCCCAGGTATGCTATCGGGGTTTTTTGTGAGTGCTTGTGAATATCAATGATTCTTTTGGCTACATTTAATCCATAATCAAATGTGAAATTTCTCAGAAGATCTGTAGGTAAAACAGGAAGAGATAAAATTGGAAACACTGGGGTACGGGATGAAGTAAATGCAGAAAGCTTGGAGGGTAAAATAGAGAGAGATCGGCTTGGATGGTTTGGACATGTAAATGGAATGAATGAAAATTGGATTCCGAGGCAGGTTTTGGAGTGTGGGCAACCGGGTGGATTACCAAGGGGTAGACCAGGGAGGGTATGGCAAGAGGCAATATCAGAGGTGATGGAAGGGAGGGGATGTGGGTGTTTGGCTGCAGAGAGGAAGACTCTGGATAAAGATCAATGGCGAGAGTTCGTCCGCACTTAACCTTACACCGAAAGGTAGAAAGGAAATGATAAAGAAAGAAAGAACAATGAATCATGCAATGTTGTGAGTATAATTCACTGCAATAAGATTGTGCCACAATGCTCTAACAGTTAACGTATGGTCTTTTAATACGGCCCCTGGGGATTGATAGGAAAAGACTGCAGGGATAGAACATACGCCAGGCATTTATGCTGCACTCCATGCCTACAGGGATAGTTTAAAATCCAAATGACACAATCCCACTGTAAATGTATGAGCAACTGAAACTTAAATGGTGGAAAAACTTAAATCAAGTAAAAATAAAGGAAACCATTTATGCATAATATAGTACATATATTAATCCCATCACAAACTAATCTTCAAACACCTTGAAAAATAATATCTCCATTTCAGCCTTAAACTTTAAGGAATAGGCTGTTCAGATGTGCATTTGGTTATGGTATTAATGATCAAAGATATCACCATAATCGATACGTCTTTGATGTGTGGGGATGGATTCTAACTTGCGTTTTTGGGTTAATTTTTATTTCTACCAAAAGACGTTTACACTGCCAGCTGCATGCCCAGCCTCAGATAGGGCAATGCACAATACACCCAAAGGTAAACACACAGGGGCCCCATTACCATCCATGGCTGAACAAAGAAATGGTGAATCTTTGGATCAGGAATTTAAGACAAGCAGGGGATCAGCCTAGTGTGATTGAGTTAAGTACAAGTATTTACATGGCATACAGCACAACAAAAATCTTTAATAATGAACAATCCAAATCCAAAAGTGCAAAAAAATTTCATGCCAAAAATATTTAAAGAATGCAGCAATCATTAATTTTCCAAAACACCCAAAAAATGGTTATTTGAATTAGCTTCATTCCATTAAGTATTAACATTACAGTAATCCTCATCTAGGAGCTCAGTCATTGGAGAACCAAAAAAAAAACTGGGCTCTTAATTTGATGGATTTAATTTAAGAGAACTAAATTGATAGTGCATGCACAAATGTGAATGTAATTGATGAAAAAACAAAAAACAACCCAAAAAATGTTGTGTCGTGCGTGCATCAACAGATCGCAGATTGACCATGTTTCTTTCAAGTTAATTTGAATCAACAAGTACTTGTGAGAGTGTGAATAGAAGAAATTTTTGGCACTGTTTTGCATCAGCTTCAAAGATGGGATCTTGATGACGTCTCCTTTGTTTTCTTTAATAAAATCAAACTCTTAGAGAGCTAACTGATACCGATAGGGGAACAAATGATGTTTTGTTTCTCTATCACTGTCGGGACAAATTGGGCTCTTGGACTATTAGTAAAAAATGTTTCAACCACTTCAATAATAATAATGATCGATTAAGCTTACTCAACACTCATGGTAAAAATATAAAGTTGAAAATGATATGCCTGTGAAAGTACGTAACATTAAAAAAAATTTTGTCAATTGTGATAACATAAATTTTTTTTTTGTCAATTGTGATTACAAGAAAAATTAAAAGGAATGCTCATTGTAAGGATGTTCTGGAATTAAAACAACAACAACAAAATAAGCAGACCACTTTTTAGAAGTCAATTTTCTGTGAAATAAAACAGGTTCACATAGTCATTCATGCCTTGTTTGTTTGCTTACACATCAAACAAATTCAAAACCCAGTGGGCTGATAACTTGCTTCTTTTTAATTGATGAGAATCGATTAGGTTATATTGATTCTATTCATAAAGATAAACGTTGTCAGTCAAGTGTTTAGGGTATGATCCTGTGGAAAATCACCGAGAATATTTGTCAATAATCTAAATCTAACTCATTGTGAGTTAATCAACATTGCATCATTAATAATAATATAGGTATCCATGACGACAGTGCCAAGTTATGATACATTGCTCTCAAAAACCACCAGGTACCGCAGTCATGGAAATATTTATTGACAATGTATGATCAATATACTGTGTAAGTATCACCAAACTCAGCTTGGCATTGGTGCAGCCACGGTGTTTATACCACCATGTTCATAGCCCATTATAAAAGTAACAAAAGTAAAAATATTGAATTGAAAAGTAAAATGTAAAAGAAGAAAATGAAGCTTGTGGTCTCCTTACAAAAATTGTTTGTTTAAAATATCCTTTGTGTAAGTGAAACACTAACACATAGCTGCCACTTTTTCAAAACCCAAAATCGGAACGCACACCACGATGACAGAGCCGCCACCAACCCCTTAACAACCCTACCAGGGAAACTCAAGGTAAAAATATGTGAATTTTGAAAATTTATGTACTGTACCCAGATTAGTTAAAATGTAATAAGGAACAAAACCCACAGAGTACAATAAAATAGTGAAATTGCACATAATTGTACATCATTCATATACATTGGACTATCATACAAATAATAATGGATCTTAATTGTGTAAGATGTGTGGTCCTATACAATGCAATATAGATGTTCATAAAACAGACAAATGGCCTTGATAAGCATTTTTGGGATTTGGCCATTGGCTTACAACGAAATATAGCGTGTTTCCTGATGCAGAAATAAATGTAATATTGTTGCGACACCTACATGTCACGGGCCCCGCACTAGCGAAGAGAATACTTAGTAGCCTACTATACTCTGACGTTTCTGAAAAAAATCAAAGAAATCTGGATCAGGTACCACTTTTAATTCTGCTTTATCAAAATAATCATATTAATGATTGGTCGAGTTTTCATTCTCAATGTCGAAAAGTCTGAAATCAGTCCATCGATAGCCAGGTTAATTTGATGGTACACGTTAATCCTATTTAATCGCACTCAGAAATTAATTAAATACAATGATTGCACAATGTTGAATTCAATATCGCAAATAGTATGTATTCCGTGGATTATGAACGCTCACAGAAGCGCTTTCATTGAAATCGCCTGTTTCCAGTAGCTAAAACAATCGCATTGAAATAGACTTGCCAGATATTTTAGATTTAAACTACTAACTTCGGCAAACAACATAATATTATGCTAATTCATTATAGTCAAGAAAAGACGAAATAAATAGTTCAGGCCTCAGTGTGATGAAATAAAACCAACAAAAAATAAATGAGGATTAGAATACAAATTCTTATAATTCATAACAAGCCACTCAGTTTTAAAAGAATAAATTTCTGGAGTTTCGCGGTTATGAGACCAATTTCACAATCTGGTAAATTTTCTATTTTGAAATCGTGATAAACAAAAAATACAGTACTGGTAACGAGAATTGAAAATCTTCAATTTTATGATGAAATATAGAAGTAAATATGAGGTATCAGTTAAATGCAATACGTCATCAATTTTGAACGTCGATGTTACCTCTTGGGACTAATTTTTTAAAATAAGATAGGCATTCGCAACGCATTTTGAGAAATAAATTCAAATAAATCGATGATCGTTCGTATCGCGACTTTTCTATCAAAACCTGGGAAAATTGTATTTTTAACTGTGAAATCGGATTATTGTATTCAGTTTAAAAAATCGTACTAAATATGATTTAATCGGAAAGTTTGGCAGCTATGGTAACATGAAACACGGAAAGATTAAAACCTGTGGTAAATATTACTGTCTAACAAGAGGTGCAGGGGATATTAGGTTGAACATTCCACCTGATCCACACAGAATGCAGGGGCTCCAGTCCGGGCTCTGTGTTGTTATATCCTTGGTAAAGATGCTTGACCACGATTGCCACCTCACTTGACCCAGGTGTAGAAATGGGTGCCACCTCAGTGCTGGGGAAGTAATCTGCAATAGACAAGTGTCTTATCGACAGGGTGATGAATCGACACTTTATCTGTTTCACGTTATGGAAACCAGAATAGGCACCAGCTCCATGGGCTAAAAGGCTCTTCAATGTTTGCTTTTTTTTATTTTAAGATCTGTTCTTTCAATGTTCAACCATATGGAAATGAGTATCAACGGAACATGCCCATGGTTCCCCGTCCTCGCTAACAACCAACCCATGAAAGGCGAGACCACCAGGAAGCAGTAAAGCTTTTTCTTTTCTTTGATAGTAAATGAGACTTCTTTGAGAATCAACAACCAATTTCATAAAGTAAATATTTTTGCATTCATTGATAGAAAAAATAGCAGCACCATCTTTATGCCTTAGAGTGAAGACATACAAACATGGATTAGCTTTGAGAGGGGTTGATACAGTTTCTAAGAAAGGCAAAACATTCATTTTTAATTTCTGGAATGTATTGTCAGTTGGGTAGTATATTTTGGCCGGTTTTGAGATTTTAGTTTGAAGAGATAAATTGCAAATACACAAGGAAAGGTCCACGGTAGCATCACTGCAATTGCTGAAGATTCCGTAAGGCGTGATCCTGCTGACAGTCTCAAGAAAGACATTTGGCTCTCCTTGATTGTTGCGGGTCATTCCGATTGAGACAAAAAATACTTGAGACATCTGTGTGTGGATATCCATTTGGAACAATCTCTGCCCATCCTGTGGAAATATTTAAAAAATGAGAAAATACGGACAAATTCATAAAATCTGATTACATAAATTAATTATATTTGAAATAGCAGGGAAAATATTTTTGCTGTTTTTAATATAGTCTATGTCTTTCGTGATCGAAAAGTGATAAAATGCTGTGAAACATCCTCAACTAAAAAGAAAAATATTGTAACTGCAAACATTCCTCCAATCCTCAAAAACCAAAGATTTGATTCAATATCCTTATTTATGATGATGTAAATCAGTGCTTAAGTCTTGGTTTTTTTCCCCTCTTCAAAGGTGGTTTGCAATTTGAGATTATTCATTCTTTATCAATTTCCTTTCTACCGTTTGGTGTAAGAGATTATAACATTCAAAATGTATCATCACTTGAAGGCACTATATTATGATTAAACAAAATCTTCTGTTTAGACACCCTAATGCAATTATAATTAAATGAGGCTGATCACATGCACTGTGTATGTGTGCATGTGAAAATAAATACTGAAGATCATGTCTCAGAAAAACTTGAATTATCAAATCTTGTAATGCTTGAAACATTATTTGAAAAATCATATTATTATGAGCAGCAAAACTGTTAACAATCCACACAAATCGAGAGATTGGAAATATTGAACATATTATGCCTCACAACATGAGTGAATGTCATTCTTAGCGCAGCGTTGATACGTGAAAAGTCAATTGTACAAATGAAAAGATTGAAATTATAGTATAGCCCTCAGACTGATTACAATAAATAAAGAAGTTGCCCTTTTAAGTCCAGGACATCACAGTTTGAATTAAATAAATTGATGTTTGTTCGTTCGTTTACCAAGTCCCCTTCAAATTGTAGAAAGCAGTGTAGGGGCCAGCCATATGTCAAGCTTTGAAGGGTGTACATGACAAATAGAAGTAAATACAAAGACTAATACCACCCATCACCTAACATAGTAACCCACAGATCATTTTATAAAAAATGGGTAAAATGTTTCATGCGTTCACAACATTCATTTCTATCTATTTTAATCCATTTGAGAACAAATTTAATTCTAAAAATGGGCGTTGATTTTAGACTTACAGGGTCAGAGGTCTCCTTGATCTCTGTGACCTTTTCAAGGTACAAGGGCTGACAACGGCCAAACGCTGACACCATTTGTGACTTGCCAACTAGTGTTTTTCTATACTGACGCTGAATTTCATCATTAATGACACCAACAGCAAGATAACCAAACAAAGACGCAAACGAAGAAGTCTCCAAAGGAACATTGAAACCTTGGCAGATACAAATATTGGGTCTGATTCTTGGCACAGAATTGCATGTTCTAAGAGGATCCACAGGGTCAAATAATCCTTTTTCACTGACAGGAAACAGTTGACTACGCGCTTGTGACTGTCCTTGAGAATTCAAATTGACGATGTGTAGGAGTGTGTAATGAAGATCAAGAGCTGTGATGAGTCGTTTGGTGTTGAGTTTGAGATTTTTCATCATATCCTCGCCTAACAAAGTACCTGCTGAATGAGGGACGATGAAAAACATGAACGGTTGATACAATTCAATGTACGCCTCTTTTGATTTTTGAAAATATTTACCATAAGCATTACCGTGGTCGGCAAATATGACAGAAATAGTGTTATCTAACGATGGCGTGGAACTTAAATAATTGGCAAGTGCCTGGTCCAGAGTCTGAACTCTCTTTCCGGTTCCTTCATGTCCAACGTTTGTGCTGGTCACAGTAAGAAATGGCTGTTTCACCGTATTCATCTCTTCTTGATACAGTTTAAGATAATCCAACAAATATTCATGCTGGTGCTTCCCATTAAAACAAACTGCTTCTGGTCCATGGAAATGATCCCTAACTCCATTCCCCTCCAGCACTCGGCACATGCTTATGGTTGTGTCAATGTTATCAACACCGTTTTCCTCCAAGGTAGCCCACATTCTTGTCCATGTGTCCTCAGGTTTGCTATCAAGCTGTAAAAAATGTAAGTCTTTTGAAATTCCCCACTCCCACAGATAACACAAATCTTCTAGCCACAAAGTTCTATAGCCCCGATTCAGTAAAGTTTTATAAATTGGTGCCAAATTTAGTGGCTTTGAAGGCATGTCATGCATGCCGAACGGGGGCTCTGTAACATTCACAGAGCCTGAAAAAATTGCTTGAAGGGTTTCAAAAGTACGGGACTTTATTGCCTGGAATAATTCAAAGTTCAATACGCTGGCAGTAGATGTTGATGCTATTTGCTCTAACACAGAAACTGTTTTCGGTAAAGATCTAAAGAAATGTTGATGCGATACAGAGTCTACTAAAATAATATTCAGATTTAGATCGTGAAAACTTGAAGGAGTCTGCGGTTTCGGCTTCACTCTCTTGTTTATTGGAGGTAGAATAAGCAGCTGTTCAGCGTACGAATCATCGACAGGATGATAATAGTAGTCACTTGCATTTTCTGGATAATCAGCACTTCGCCGTGCACACCAGATAAAAGCAAATCCATAATGTTGGAGAATGTGTGCTGTGTCAGAGCCTTGTACAATTTCTGTCAGTTTTTTCTCCAAAAGATTGACGTTCTGATACTCTTCCCATATAAGTTCACCC
The DNA here is from genome assembly GCA_031763155.1 of Dirona albolineata. Classification (NCBI taxonomy): domain Eukaryota; kingdom Metazoa; phylum Mollusca; class Gastropoda; order Nudibranchia; family Dironidae; genus Dirona; species Dirona albolineata. Next base: position 3,398 of record JARFNW010132363.1, on the reverse strand, counting down.
GTCTCATGACTTGGCGTGCCCAGTGACAGGGCTGATGTGCACACCTGAGCAACCTTGGAATCACAGAGTACAATCCAATGTCTTGACTCTGTCTGCTAGAACAAGAAAACAAAACAAATTTATGATGAGTAATTAAGGCAAGACAAAGTTTTAAAAACTTTAAACAAAATAAAATAAAAACCAAAAATATTTCAATGATAAAAATACTGTGGATAAAATGATTAAAAATCATGTCCACATTAATTGTTTGATACTCGTCTTCGTTAACTGAAGAAGGAGCAACCCGAAATGCACTTTTCATATTCAAAGTCACAATTGCACATGAACGTTTGATGAAATTGTGTTGGAATAAAAATGGGGGAAAAAGTATTTGAGCAAACATTTCCTATAGAAGACAAAGTATGAAAATAAGATGCAAAATTAAATGAAATACATACTCTGATCATATTTTGTATTGGATTGTAATTTTAGTCTAAGTACAATGTCATTGATCATTTGCATTGAAGAAACAAAAAAGAAGGGTAACTTATAAAACAAGGCAATGCGCCACAGGGCAGATAAAATATGAACATAATATTTATTAGTTAATTTTTTCTAATTTTTTTTCTATCTCAGATAACCACCAAAATTGATTTTGTTTTGATAGCGTGAAAAAATATGAGGTGAATGAAAGCTGGATATTGATTTTTTTCTGCTTCTTCAGTGTATATATAAGTTTAAAAAAATTTGTGTACTCTTTGCGATTCTGCAACTCCAATGGGTTATTTTACATGCCTAACTTAGAGTAGACACAAGACTTTTTGCTTTTCATCCTTTTCAAAAGGGATAATGTTGATGCACCTCAGTCCAAAGATCCAGACTAAGTGCAATTGCCAACTGAATAGTTCAGATTCTGGACCTTCTGAGTCAGTAGCAGAATTTTCACCTACTGTACTTGTGGGTTGACACTGGTGTACAGATAAATACAATTTGCACTAAAAATCATTATAATGATCATCTAATCAAGACCAACATACCTGAATGTGACAAAAGTCATGTCTTTCTTGATATGTACAAGAGGCAGTATTTTGATGCTCGAAGATCTCTTTGGCTATGCCACATGATCCAGGGACAGGTGATACACGTTTGCATGCTATTGATATTGTGTCATTTGTGGGCGTCTCCAAGCTTGATCTAAATTGATAGATGGGGCAGTCCTTTCCTTCATTGCTCTTGACCACCGGGACATTCTGCTTTGTTACCCCATATCGAAAAACTGGGTGAGTTCTATCATATTTTACAAATTCAATGATATCTTTGTTTTTATCTGAGAACAATTCTGACCAAATTACAGTTGATACTAATAGTGCTACTACGATCACAGTTGCAAGCCGAGAGGGTGTCAGAAGTATTCTGAATAAAACATTTCTACATTTCCTTTCAATCATTATGGCTGTCAAAAACAACCGTTTCGTCCATCCGGGCATCTCTTCATACCTGAATCAATGAAAAACAACAATAATTTTGATAACAAGATTAGTCGACGATCAAATTATTATCTTTTAGAAAATTGTTTATTTAAATTTAAATCTTACTTTTTAAACAGGCAACTCATTGATCAATATTCTAATATATATTATTTTTCACCACCGTTAAAGTAAATAATTTTATTCAAATACAATCCCTCAGGTTGTAAAGAGTATAGAAAAGCATTTTATCTTAATATTTCTTTATCATCATTGTTATTATCACAGCTGCATCTCTGTAAGTGGAGCTTGGATAGTAATTACATATTGTTTGTTTATTTATCCAGTCCCCTTAATACCGCAATAAGCAGTGTAGGGGCCAGCCATATGTCAAGCTCTGTACTTTATTAAATGGCAATCCACTCCACTTAATCACAACTTGTTGGGAATCAATTATCTTTTTGTTTATCCCACGTTGCAATTAAGCGGAATTGGTAAAAATGATCGAGAGAGGTCATAATGACATAATGAGTTAATAGAATAAAAAAGGAATATATGTTGGAGGCTTCTGGGAGGCAGGACAAAAACAAAACAGGAGACGTTTCGGCCAAAGGCACAATGAACGCCAGCATAGTGAGGTCGGCACGATTAGTCTTTTGGATTATCATCCTGTTGATTTCGCCGACCTTATCATTTCAGTTTTTTTCTTTATAGCATTATATTATGGTTAGATTGCCTTATTTTTATATGGCAAAGATGGAAGAAAAGGTTGTCACTGAGCATTAGTTTTAAGACAAAAATGAAATGAAAAAAAATACAAAAAGATATTTTTAAAAAAACCTCATCAAAAACAAAACAATCCTTTCCAATGAAGTCATAATTAATTACATTGTGTCTTGTGTCTGTTCTGTATGTTTAAGTTTAAGTTAGTCTTTCCTCTCTTACTCTTACTTCTTACTCTTCTTTACTTAGCAGTTTTTACTGGCTTTGGACCGCGTCAAAATTAAGTCACGGCTTCACATTACTTACATCAGAGGCGGAGGCAAAACATGATATTATAAGAAATGTGTCCTTTATACAGCGAACAACACAGGACCTGAGTGTCCTGAGCCTAAGGCTATTTAATCGCTGACGACAGACTCAGACTCGACCGACTGAAGTCGCTTGTACTTGTATATTTGTATTGTAATTGCAAATTTAATTATAATTATGCAATGATGATGATGATGGGATGGTGGTAAGTAGTAGAGACAGAGTAAACGTAAACACAAATTTGAAATAAACGCCTAGAATATTCATATTTTATCTTTATAGTATTGCCTGATCTCATTAAGACAAATTATGTTCAGTTTATGGAGGTAACATAGTCCACCTGAGAGAAAACGTCAAGGAGAGAAAAGAAACACGTAACACTAACACAGTGGTTTGTACAGTTGACACATCGTTTCGTTTCGTTAGTCGTTTAGTAAACAATGGTATTATTTCTTAGCATTACCTCCCTTAACGTCAGTGTAGAGGTACCATACCTTCATGTAATGAAAAGCTCGACGCATTCCATAGCCATGAATAAAAGTCTACCTACGGTTCCTGATTTTCTATATATAGAGTCAGGATACCTACTTTAATAGCTATAGCCAAGATAACGCGGAAGACTTAACATGAAGTATGATTCAATTGGATTTTAATAACATCGCAAATTTGGCTGTGAAGTAGGTACACACGAAAATTACTTCAATGTAAGCTATGAGTTTTCATGTCAGTAATTTCCTCTTAAATTTTTTTTTTTGATAAGGTACCTATCACTGCTCACGACTCAGAGAGATGATTGTGGTGATGCTGGTGATTGCACTGGTGGTGGTAATGGGGTTGATGATGATAATTATGATAATGATAATGATGATGATGATGATGATGATGATGATGATGATGATGATGATGATGATGATGACGATG